>CM062294.1:37567341-37696127 GCA_031216915.1 Pictodentalium vernedei
CTGGTTCATGAGAAGAAGATTTACAAAGATTTTGGTGCCCCTTGGGGGCGTGGCACCACCCAGGAGGAGGGGCAACTTCATTTGAACAAATCTGAATTGGCATTAGGTAATAAACATTTAGCCAACATTTGAATAAAATTGGGCTAGTGGTTTAGGAGGAGAAGTCGATAATGTAAAGTTAACGCCGGACGGACGACGACGGACGCCGGACAGAAAGTGATTAGTAAAGCTCCCCTTGAGCTTCGCTCAGGTGAGCTAAAAAAAAGAAGATTTTTAAAGAAAATTCCTCATTTTGAACTAAATTACAATTCAAGCTCCCACAGTGAGTCCAAATATGGACCTAGGGTCATGACTTGAACAAACTTGAATCTCACCCCCCCTAAGGATGTGGCATATCAAATATCAAAACATTCCAACTGCTGGATCTGAAGAAGATTTTTAAAGAAAATTCATCATTTTGAACTAAGTTATAATTCGGGCTACCACAGTGAGCCCAAATATGAACCCAGGGACTTGGCTTGAACAAACTTGACTTCCCCCCCCCCCCCCCCCCCCCCCCCCCCCCCCCCCCCCCTAAGCATGGTGCATACCCAATATCAAAAGATTCTGCCTGCTGGATGTTGAGAAGAAGATTTTCAAAGAAATTTGCCTGAAATGCATTAAGTTCGAATTCGAGCTTCTATAGTGAGCCTAAATATGAATCCAGGGGGCCGATTTGAACAAACTGGAATCAGATCCATCCCTCAATGTTGCATACCAAATATCAAAAGATTCTGTCTGCTGGATCTGGAGAAGAAGATTTTTTAAGAAATTTGCCTGAAATGCACTAAGTTCGAATTCGAGCTTCTGTACTGAATTTTTAAAATAAATGTTTGAAATCGTATGTATGAAGTTTTTTCTATATAAATACTGACCACACCAACTATTACAAATATTATCCACCAAGATTATATGCCCCAATTTCCCAATAAATTTTGATGATTCAAAGTCCGTACAATCGGGTGAGTTACTGAGTGTGTGTGTGTGTGATGGGGTGGGGGGGGGGGGGGATACAGGCAAGCCCCTTCTATTTTTCAGAGAGAGGGAAAGGGAGAACAGTTTGATCCTGCAGGAGAGTTTACTTGAAATTCACATTTTACTTCATGGGCCCTCTTTTGGGGGTGTTGGAATTCTCCTGCTGTGACCGCTGTACTGTGAGAGTACCGAAAATTAGGCTGAATGAACCGAGTATTGTACCGTGGAAAAATACTGCAGTGCACCTAGACCGTGGTGAACCGTTGCAGCCCTAGTTTCAATGCAGATTTCATGTTGTCAAATGAGACAGTTGAACATGTGGTAAGAACTAGTTGTCTGTCTTTTGCTCCTAGATTAGAATTGTCTAATAGCTTACAGTACGTGGAGAGTGGATTTAAGTAAATCACCCGCGGAGTGGGGTTATCACCCAAGCTATATATATATAACTTTCAAATTTTGTTCATATTGACAAAAAATACAAGCAATGTTTCAGCCAATGGACCTCCGGGTTTAACCTGGAGGTCCATTGGCTGAAACATTGCTGGTGCTGGTTGTGCATTGCAACAAATTCGCAATTATTGCATGGGTGGAATCTTCACTCTGCAGGTGATTTAGTGATAATACACTCTCCACGTACTGTAAATGCTTTAACAGCATCAGAAAGTGTCATTTCGTACTTGTTTGATTTCTTGTATCCAATTTCGAATTGTCCGCCAATAACATCTCTCCTTCTTTCTGAACTGTTCAGAATTGCTGTATGCTTCATAAGCACAATCGACTAAGTCTTTTTTATAAACACCATCCAAAGCCTTGAATAATATATCTAATCCATCATCGGTGTACAATTCTTTTTCATCAACTGATAAAGCAACTTTTCTGGCTTTTCCAAATAAGGAAAGTGCAACAGCAGGAGACATTTTCTTTGCTGGCAATTCAGTCACAAGTTTCCAAATTTTGACCTCATTTTTCCAGGTGTCATTATTTAAATCTTCAGAAAATTGTGATGGTACCTTGTAATGACAAGCCATTTTTTTAACCTCGTTCTGCTACCATTGAGACTTCTACTCAGATTTCTTGGATGATGAGGATTACAAAAACATCTCTTCACTTCTGCCTCCAAGGCACCCACAACATCAACCTTTTCAATATAGCTACCAGTTTCCAGTTCTTCCAAGTATTGGTTAACTCCCTTGATTTGTAGTTCTCTTGTTTCCCAAGTATTGGTTAACTCCCTTGATTTGTAGTTCTCTTGTTTCCCAATTCATTATTTACACATCAAGTCAACAATGAGTGTTCTGAAGTTACAAGTTGTATTTGTTTGGTGACAGAACATCTGCCGGTGAACCTCAAGCTTTGTTTTATTGTAAAGACAAAAAGTCTGTGACTCTGTTGTTTAGCAGCTCTAACATGTTCTGTAAACCACTCCACTTTTTCCCTATGAGTTATAATTTTTGACTTGGGTGGTGAATGTTCAGCCATGATGCCCTTAAGAGTTTCTTCAAATAAAGATAGCAATTGATCAGATGATTCATGACTACTACAAAAATAGTTCGAACACACAATTGATGAACTGATATCCATTTTCAAGGCATCAATATTTGTGGATTTATATTTTCGATAAGTCATTTTCTTGGGAGAAATTTTTGAAGTTGCTAGAGTCAATTCGGCTAAGATCGCACAGTGATCAGACAATGCTGGATCTGTGACATGGACATTTTGTACTGACGTGCTGTTACTTTGACAAACAAGAATTAGATCCAAGGTGTGTCCTCTCTTGTGGGTAGGTTTTGAGACCAGCTGTGAATAGCCAAATGATTCTAACAAATTCGTGAATTGCTTGGCAAAAGTGTCATTGAAATTGTCAACATGGATGTTCAAATCACCAGCAATAGCTATATTACATCCATACAAGGCACAGAAGGACAGACATTCTGAAAATTCATTTAGAAACTGTGCTGATGTAAGTTTGTTCCCTTTTTGATGGTGGCGGTCAGTAAACTATGAGTAATCGAAGTGAACGGTTACTTGACATGAGGCAGTCTATCATTTCAAAAAAGATTTGTATAAATCAGGATGCTGTTTTATATTTAAGGCATCACTGTGGATGACTGCTACACCGCCACCTCGACTCCCCCATTAGTTGTGTAAGATGGAGAAACCCAGTGGTAATAGTTGTCCAATGGAAAAACTGTCACTATCATTTTCATTCAACCAGGTTTCAGTTAAAGCCAAAACACTGAGATAGTTATCTAGTGTGAAGTCCTTTAGATCATGTTCCTTCCCAGAAACAGATCTTGTATTAAGTAATCCAAAGTTCAAATCAGGTACTTTGTTCCTCATAGATCTGGCATTGACTGTTGATAATATTATATTGGAGGTAGTTTTGTAATCAGCTGTATCTTTGTGGATTAAACTAATGTTACTGAAATTCACACCAGAACTAGCGTGTCATTTGACAGCCTGTGTGTGTTGTAATTTGACAGTTTCTATTTGGTATACTTTGTGTGATCTGTTGATGGGATGACAAAACTCTGGTTGGGGGGCAGAAAAAAGCCCTGGTGGAGAAAAGCCCTGATGGAGAAAAGCCCTAAGGAGAAAAGCCCTGAAATTGCATCTGAGGAGAAAAGCCCTGGTCCCTTTTTTCCGTGGGTGGAGAAAAGCCCTGGTTGAAAAAAAAAAATTGTATCTAAACATATATTATTTATTTTTAAAGCACAGAATTTTTTTATTATTAAATCTATCATATTTTCCATTAAATTCGATCTTAATTCATGTAAAAGCTTGGCTAGTATGTAGTTTAGGACAATTTAATAGCAGAGGGATGTTTTGATCTTAATTCAAATATGAAATTTGGCTTGGCTCATATGTTTTTAGACACATGGACAGAAAGTAGGTTAGGACAATTTAATAGAAGAGGGATGTTTTGATGATATGTTTTAATTTACGAATTATATACTATTTACAATTATATACTTTGAAATTTGGCTTGGCTCATATGTTTTTAGACACATGGACAGATGGTAGGTTAGGACAATTTAATAGAAGAGGAATGTTTTGATTATATGTTTTAATTTTTGAACACAAGGAGTTGTGTTTACAACACTTATATACTTTGTAATTGATTTGCAAACATTGACATGTTTTACAAGTAGATTCTTAGCAAAACAACAGAAAATAATGAACCTGTGACTTGAATGTTGGCGTATATAGATGAGTCTACCTCCTCAATTTCCAAATAAAAAAATAAAAATTATACAATATAACTAAATCGCGTGGAGTCAGTGAGGATTGCCTCGCTACTCATTGGGAACTTTAGGATAGAGTCTGCGAGGACTGCCTCGCAACTCTGCTGAAGCGCGATAGAAATGCGTTTAATAAGATCTATATAACAAAACCCTCCACATACTGCGGGATAGTGAATCAATGGTGAAGCTGAACGAACACCGAACCCTAAACAGAAAAACAAAATAATCCACAGTAAATTAAAATTACTCAATAGAATTAAACTGCGTGGAGTCAGTGAGGATTGCCTCGCTACTCGAGATCTTTAGGATTGAGTCTGTGAGGATTGCCTCGCAACTCTGCGTGTGGGAAGTGGGCTCCGAAGAAACACACCCCTACCCCCATCCATAGCAACAATCACACAGCAGGCACAATATACAATAGCGGATACTTATCTTTCTCTCTACCTATAACTTTTCTAATTGAACATTCTCAAATTTTCTTACAACACTCTTATCAAGAAGATGCATGGAAATGGTAGACAAAGCGTAGGAGGAATTGGTGCAACCTACCTTTCTGCAACATATACAAGAAACCACCAAACACTAGGCAAGGATTGAAACAAGCTTGTCTGACTGGAACGAGTGCACATTTTATATAAATAAACATTTGAATGAAGATTTAACAGCCCTTTTAAGGGCTTGAGGTGTGTGTCAGTGAGAGGGTGTTTTTTTTTTTTGGGGGGGGGGGGGGTGGGATGGGGGGTGGAGGAGGTCATTTGGAATTCCCGAAGGATAACCAGATACCTCAAAATCACATACGGCATCCTATCTCCCAGAAGGCTTGATGGATGACTCCCGGTTTTTCAAAACTAAACTGTTGGAGCTTTCTCCACTTCTTTTTTGTAACCGCTATGGTCATATACCGGGGGCCGCTACCAAACCGGCGTTGCTGTTTGGTTTTCTTTTCTCATCTTCCCCAAACTTGCCATCGCACAACATTACATTCTGGCTCGCCACCATGGTGGGACTCAAACCTCTACCATCGCCGAACTGGAACCGAATAGAGCCCACTCTCTAATAGTTTCAAAGGCGTTGAGGGATTGAGTATTGACCATCTAACACTCCAACGTAAACTGCCGGTTATTCTAACCGCGTACATACCCCCCTCAGACTCCATTTTGGGCAATAGGAAAACTAGGCCTGTGTGATCCAAGGAAATAAAATAAGGTTAACTGGGTCGCAAGGGATTTGTAAATCCCACATCGTCCCTGCGCGCCTTCGGCGCACTAAAACCTTTCATTCAAATCAATTTCCAAGTATTTTTGTGGAATGCAATATGGAAATAATTAGGAACAATAAAGGGGGAGTTAAAACTCTGTTATGACGGATATCTGTATACCAAAAAGTCTACTGGTGTGAACAGGATACATTGGGAATGTTCCCAAAGAAGAATGCACCTGTGTAAGGCAGCACTATACACTACATTAGATGTAAGTAATATTTTCAAATGTTCAAATTTCTGTCACAAATAGGTACTTACCTTGAGAGAGAAGGAGAAAGAGAGAAAGGGAGAGAGACTGTGTATAGTGTGTATAGGGGGTGGGGGCAACTAACTCAAGACACCAGCTTAGCTGCGGTCCGTAGCTTGAACACTGTGTAGGGGGACCATTTCTTTTGAATAATTTATGGGTGTGTATCATTCTATATGCAGTGAAGAGCAAATCATTGTTGATAGAGGTAGGTGGAGGTGGGAATTGGAATTTCTATTTTCATTAATGATATCTAGAAGATTTTGTATTTTTATTTGTTCATTAGTGCTTAGTGTCACTACATCAACTAGGGTTATAGCACGGTGTTATGAATTGGGAGGTATGGTGGTGTTTTTTATAGATGTGGTGCTGGTATTCATAGGAAAATATGTATGTGTATAATTGTATTGAAAAAAAAGAAAATGTCTTTAGCACTAAAATAAATCATAGGAAAAATTAGGAAATTCAATTTTGATAAAATTATAGAAATGTGGCTGTTAATTTAAAAAACTCAATGAGCTTGTTCCAATAACATACACATTTGTATAATTTTATTGAGATAAAAGAAAATGTCAGAAATTTATATTTTGTCTGATAGAGCGCTCTCTCTCTCTTTCTTTCTTTCTCTTGAGAGAGAGAAAGAGAGTGCATTTTTATCTTAAGATTTTGAGATTTTAAATATTCATTTTACTTTTTTTCAGTTTGCTGAACCAAAGGTGACAAAACCACATAATCACGAGATTGATAACACTGTTGAAGTGATTAAAGCCCACCAGGCAATTAAGGAACATGCTCAAATTTCGAAGGAACGGCCACAACAAATATATGCTTCACATGTTGGTAGGTTGTCAGATGATGTGGCAGCTAATCTTGGACAAAAAGACAGTATAAAGCGTGCCATAAGGTATACCCAAAAAGGTCAAGTTCCCAATGAACCAAAGACTCAACAAGATATTGTAATTGAAGGAGAATGGCGAGAAACAAATTCCCAACAATTTCTCATACATGATAGCGGCCTTGAGTCAATAAAGCGTGTTCTTGTGTTTGCCAGTGATGAGGGTCTTCGTCAATTATCACTGAAAGATGATTGGTTTATGGACGGTAATTTTAAAATGGCACCCAAAATTTTCAGTCAACTTTATGTCATACATGTAAAACTTTCTGCTAGTGCTATAACTTGTGCATATGCAATACTCCCAGACAAATCAGAGGAAACATACAGGGAGATGTTTCAAGCATTAATGGATAGAGCAGACTGTCTAGGGTTTTCGTTAGATCTACTGAATGTACATTTAGACTTTGAACTACCAGTGATAAATTCTGTGAGATTTGTGTTTGGAAGTCATGTAGAATGTAAAGGGTGCTTTTATCATTTGACCCTGAGTACATGGCGCAAAGTACAGGAACTTGGGTTAACAACATTGTACAAAAGTAATGACTTTAAGCACTTGTGTGGTATGTTGGATGGACTTGCCTTTTTGCCAGTTGAGAAGGTACTTGATGGCATGAGTTATTTAAGGGAAATTGCAATACATGTAGATGAAAGTTATCCATTGTTTGATTATTTCGATAGAACTTATGTGAATGGGCAGTTGCGTACAGTAACACGTCAAACTGAAAATTCTACCAATGGACTGTGTATGCACTTTAGACGAATACCACCATGTTTCCCTCCAAATGTATGGAATATGCATGAACTCACAATAAACAGTTCTGACAGGACAAATAATTTTTGTGAAGGATGGAACAATGCATTTGCAGCAACAGTAGGTCACAAACACCCATCTTTATGGAGACTTATCACTCATTTGAAGGAAGATTAGGCACAAGTCCGATTAGACATTTTACAGCACGCTTGGGGTGTACCTCCAAATAAACGTGTTAAAAGAGGTACCAAACAGTTTGAAGAAAAACTGAGAAATTTATGTGTAGATCATGCTAGTGGCAAAAAGACAGTACCTGAGTTTTTGCAAGGCATAGGACATTGCATACGCATTCAGCTGTAAAGCATCAGAAATTCAGAAATGTATATTTCGTCTGATAGAGCTCCCCTCTCTCTCTCTTTCTCAAGAGAGAGGGAGAGAAAGAGAGCGAGAAAGAGGGAGACAGCATTGGTGAGTGAGATATTGTTGCAAATGATAAGTAGCTGTGGACATTTACAGCTGTTAACCCCCTGCACATTGATGACAAAATATCTAAATTTCAGGCAGAAATGTTTGTTTGTTGTTGGTGGTTAACGTCACATATTCTTGCACTATGGCTAATCGTGACACAACATGGAGATGAAGTCAGGTTTAGTCAATCGTTGATCAACATGTTGCCCATTTTAGAGGACTTTCACCCCAAGCATTGGTGACTGGGTCCTATTTTACTAGTAAAGCGGAACTGGTTTACCACAGTAAACAAGTGCTGCTTACTTCCCGGGGTTCCCATGGGGATCAGGCAGAAATAAATTCCCATAATGCAACTAGAAATTTAACCAATTCAATCTCATTTGACAGAGCTCATTGAGCTATGTCAAACGAGACTGAATTGGTTAAATTTCTAGTTGCATTATGGGAAAAACAGCTTCCTGAAATTTTGGTATTTTGACATCAGAGTGAAGGGGGTTAAGCTTCACAAATTCAGAAATTAATATTTTGTCTGATAGAGCTCTTGGAGCTCTGTGAGACAAAATATAAATTTCTGTATTCTGCAATCAGCAACTCCTTGTGCTCAAAAATTAAAACATATCATCAACACATCCCTCTTCTATTAAATTGTCCTAACCTACCATCTGTCCATGTGTCTAAAAACATATGAGCCAGGCCAAATTTCATTGCAGCTTTTATTTGAATTAAGATCAAAACATCCCTCTGCTATTAAATTGTCCTAAACTACATATCAGCCAAGCCAAATTTTATTGCAGATTTTACATGAATTAAGATCAAAATTAATGGAAAATATGTCAAAAGATGATAGATTTAATAATAATAAAAATGAAAAAAACAACTTCTTATAACTGATTTAATTCTGTGCTTTAAAAATAAATAATATATGTTTAGATACAATTTTTTGTTTATTTACCCCTGTTGACTCCTATTGGTCAGCAAACTGTAAAAGTGTTAACCAAAGGAAATAATTTTTTTTCACCCAGGGCTTTTCTCCACCCACTAAAAAAAGGGACCAGGGCTTTTCTCCTTTGTTGCAAAAATGACCAGGGCTTTTCTCCTTAGGGCTTTTCTCCACCAGGGCTTTTCTCGGTCATTCCTCTGGTTTCAATATCCTTTCATTTTTCAAGGTTTTGAAAACACTAGCTTTGGGTCTATGCTTAATATGGTTCATTGTTGTGTTGATGGAATTGAGATCATTTGAGGTGTAACTGATCAAACACATTTTGATTGTCCACAATTTAGAACACCAGTCTCCTGTAACATCAGGTGTGAAATAACTATTTCCAATTAGCAGTGAATTAGGTGTGAAATGGATCTAACAGTTCAAGCTAAATTGGAACAATGGGTTAGATAATCCTGGCTAAGTAGTGCATTGAATTTTGAAACAAGATTTAGAAAATTCTTCAACATGTTTCAAGATTTTTTCTCATAAAAGGTACAGAAATTGTTAACAAATTCCATTAAAAGTCATATCAAAAGAGTCTACATCTGGTACAGAAAAGCTAGGAACAAATTTCAACAAATAAATCCAGAGATATCTACTTGAAAACTGTCAAAAAAGTAGGAGCTCAGAAATGTGTGACCACACTTGGTGACAATATAACAAAGTGGTACAAGACAGATTCATAAAATTCTGCTGTGTAATGAGGTAAATTAACTGATTGTTAACCTTTGAAATGTCTCGCTGTAGTTACATGAACTTGTAATATCCCATGGCCTTTGTTTTCCACATTATTGTGCAACAACATAATTTTGAAAACATCGAGCCTTGCCATTTGGTCAATTCCTGTTCACTGCTGTATTAACCAGCACCTGTTGATCAGTACTAAAGAGTAGCTTTCAAATGGTGTATCATTTAATAATTGCTGTTTGGGAAGTCACTACTGAGTTAATAGAATCTTCGGTCTTGTACACTCGAACTACCCCCGATGGAATAATTGGAACCGCTTAAGTGAGAAAATTGTCACAAGACCCACAGTGGTAACTTCACTTGTAGAACAAAATTGTAACTTTTGTTGGAATGGAAGGGGGTTTTATATACAAAAATTTCTGAATATTACTTACAGAAAAAAACATTTGTACAAATGTTCCGTTTAAATTCTTCAAATCAATCGGAGTCTGCTGGAGAGATTTCAGTGTTTCTATTTTATCTTGATGCAGAAAGGTACACATTCAAACATCGTCAGTTTTAAAAAATACTTTTTCGAAACTGCCATCTTGGGACTTTAATCTATGCAAGTCATGGGTTATGGGATGTAAACAAAGTGATTTCCATGTTCATCGTGTTGAGTTCTGTGCCAGCCATATCAACTAGTTTTGTGAAATATCAAGTTTAAATTCGTAAAACCGATGGGGTCATTCGAATTAACTGAAGGGGCAACCCCAGACGATGTTAAATGATGACATATCACAGGTTTACAGAGTTTTTTGTAAGGATGCAAGGACTTGTTTTGAATGGCAACAAGGACACGTGTGTTGCACAGGGTTTCTCGGCTTGGGAAACCTCGGAAGTTGTTGAAAACAGTGCCCATGGCCACTGAGTGATGACACAGCGTGCATTCAAACACCATTTATGTCATCAGGAACTCAATTCGAAATAATGAAAGTTCTCATACAATATTGCTATTGCCTTAAATAAATGGTAACCTTGGCTAAATGTTTTTTGAATTCTCACTAATGAATGTAATGGAGTCCGAAAGCACTTCACCCGCTCTCTTCTCCCATTGCTCACAACGTATTTTCTTGAAATGTTTACACCTTGCGACCTAGCATAGATTAAAGTCCAAGACAGCAGTTTCGAAAAAGGCTTATTTATTTTGTAAGTATATTGGAGATTGTTGAATTCACAGGAAACGTCTATCAATCGACTAACTGTCCACTAATGCTGGCGATTAGTCGACTATGAAAACTGATAGTCGTTACAGCCCTAGTTCTGAGTGAATTCCTATCTGGCTTCACCCCTGGAAACAACTGTTTTACAGCAGAACAATCTCTACAATGAATTCTGTGATGCACCAGACAAAGGTGAAGAACTCAGGGTGGTCTTCTGCGATGTGAGTAAAGAATTTGACAAGGAGTGGCATGCTGGGCTTATCCACAAGCTCGAGCAAGTGGGAGTCTCTGGTGACCTTCTTAAGATCTTATCTCACAGACAGATATCCAAGAGTTGTCGTAGCCTTTGAAGCATCCTCCTGGAAACCTGTCAATTCGGGTGTTCCCCAAGGTTCTATACTTGGCCCCCCCTGTTGTTTCTCTAAAAAATCACCGACATAACTGAAAACTTACTTAGTTCTATTCGCCTCTTTGCTGAAGAGATCTCCTTATATTTAATAGTGGAGAATCCTGACCAAGCTTTGATTCTGATGAACCATGGTTTATGATTTTCTGAACATTGGGCTCAAACATGGTTAGCCAAGTTCAGCCCGCAAAAAACAGAGTATGCTCATCACACACAAATGTAATCCCACAATGCATCCACAATTGCGTTTTTGTGGTACTCAGATTTCAGAGGTTGTTAATCACAAACATTTAGGAATGATACTAAATAGTTCCTGTACATGGAATGGCCATACTGATCACATTTGTGATAATAAAGCCTGGTCGCTTGTCGATTTGTTAAGAAAACATAAATTTACCTTCGACCATAAGGTTTTAGAATTGAAAGTGCCAATGACACTATAGCTTAACTAGAATGTGTGTTGTGTTTGATGAAAAGGATAATCTTCTGTGTTTATGGAAGGATTATGCAATACAACAAGAATTGTGATCATTGAAAATGTTACTGGAGATGAGGTGATTAATCGGCGTAACATCGGCCGATAAGCGCCCATCGGTTCACCATCGGCACTCGATGGTTCACCATCGGCACTCGATGGTTCACCATCGGCACTCAATGGTTCAATATTGGCCCTCGTCAATGGTCTGAAAATCAGTGAAAGTGAAAGTGTTATGGATGATCTGTAATGAACTTTCTTCCCCTTCGTGGGACAACCAGTGGCAAGTGATCGGTATGTCACTCGTCTGTTACTGATATCAGGTAAGTGATGGTTTGTGAAGGAAAAGGCAGAATATTATATTGAAGATTTTGATTGTGTAATTGTGTACAGAGTTGTTTTTTATCCATCATGTGAATACGGATGCTCTTTACTGCCCAAACTGTACTGCATTCTGCAAAATGTTGCAATATTTCTTTCAACCACGCTCATCGTCTCATTAAATATAAAATGGCATTCTTTATTCCCATAGTGGACAGATAATTCCTCCATATTAGTAATGCGTGTTAACTGTGAGAGGTTTGGGTGCAATAAGTTCAATATTGGGTTATTCGGAGTGGGATTTATCAACACAAAGCCACTGAATGTTTCTCATGTTGAAATGTGTGGAGCATGTGATAAAACTAGATAATGCAGTGCAACATCATGACTCGTGTGACACAATCCCATATATGGGTTTACCGAAAAAGAACTCCAACTTCAAAACGTGTGGTTCCAACGATGGCTTTTAATTTTCACAAAATATTTTCTTCCAAAAATATTTATATGCATTCAAGGGTGAAAAACTACGGCCGCGTATTAGGGTCAGGACCTTTTCATTTAATAAACTGTTTATACAGTTTAATAAACTGTTTATACAGATTAATAAACTGTATTTACAGTTTAGTAAACTGTATTTACAGTTTATTACGAGACTGTTTTTACAGATTATTACGATACTGTTTTTACAGATTATTACGATACTGTTTTTACAGAGTATTACGATACTGTTTTTACAGATTATTACGAGACTGTTTTTACAGATTATTACGAGACTGTTTTTACAGATTAATAAACTGTTTTTACAGATTAGTAAACTGTATTTTCAGATTATTACGAGACTGTTTTTACAGTTTATTAGAAGACTGTTTTTACAAATTAATTAGCCATTCGATTATTGGTTAGTAGTATAGCATGTACCCGATTACCCGGACTTTTGGGGAAGCTGCTAGTGTTAAATCTACATAGGAACCGGACTTTGTAGCAATTTTTCTGTGCGAAACTTCGGCGCCATCTGGCTAGATCTGGCAAGTGGTATACAAACTGCATATATCATATGCTATAATATGTATTGTGATATATGTAACCACAGGGCTTTGGGTTTATTGTATGGGTATGTGGCAGAAAATTAACGGTGAAGTGGGGGTGTCTCGAAAAATAAATTTTCCGCGAAACGGTTGAATGTGGACGTCGTTATGGTATGATGCGCACCGTGACATCAGGGAAACATTGACCGCTGTTGTTGTCTACTTTGCCGTCCGGTATGACGTTATTCGGGCCGGGGTGTGTCGGAGTTCTCGTACTGGACTGATATCGTTGTATAGTAATGGTGGTATATACCTCTCTGGGTATACTATTAGCCCTTGGCCTTGGTACTACGAATCGGCCTTCATATTACCCTACGACTGGTATAGGTAGTATGTAATGCTAGGCAAACCAGTATTGTGTGGTCGTCGTCTTGTGCGGTATTGAGAAATAGCACTTGGTGGTTTGGATTTGCAGTAGAGTATAGCCGTTGTATATCACTGTAGATCCCATCTTCATCCTTGTTGTTTCAGCCCCTAGTTTGCATCGTACTATCCCATGACTGGTATAGGTAGTATGTAATTCTGGGACAGGCAGTATTGTAGGGTGGGTGTGGGTAATACATGGTCGCCTAGTGTGGAAGTATAGAGTGTACGCTCCACACCCTTACAGGTCCCATGTTAGCTCTTCGTGCTATTAATCCACCTAATGCTTCAAATTATCCTATGACTGGGAAAGATAGTTCGTATTCTTAGGACAAGTGTTATTGTGGGTAGGGGCAGGGCCTGGTAGTTTAAAAAGGTAGTAGTGCCATTATCCACTCAGGACAGTGTGTTGGCTAACAGATGGTATAGGTATTACGTAATGCTAGGCCAAGCAGCATTGTTGGGTAGAGGTAATACATGGCTGTCTAGTCAGGTTGTGTAGGATGTGTTGTTTGTTCCCCTGCTGGTTCAATCTCTGTCCTTGGTGCTAGTAATCGGTCTAATACTTCATAATATCCTATAACTGGTATAGGTGGAACGTAATGCTAGGCCAAGCGCTTTTGTGGGCGAGGGTAATGCCTTGTTGTGTAGTGCAGTAGAATAGTATGGACGGCATATTCCCATTTTAGTTCCCATCTTAACCCTTGGAAATACAGTCCACCAGGGACAATGTACTATCCCACACATATCCCACATATGGTATAGGTAGTATGTAATGTAGTGTTGTGTGGTGTATGCTTTGTTTCCAGTCTCCTAGCAGGGCACGGATGGTCCTTTGACATTCTAAGACTTGGCCTAGAGGTTGTGATATGTGACAGTTGGTAAGCCTACCATAGTGCTTCAAGTCGGTAGTAATGGCACAACGATAGAAGAAGATTATAGTACAGAGGACTACAGAAGAAGCTAGTCATAGCACAGAAAGCTGAAACCGATGGTAAGATCACCTGTATGTATAGGAGCTATGTAGGGCCTTGGAATCTCACTTATGGAATCCCACTTATAGAATACCTTTTATAGAATCATCATGGAATCCCCTTTTGTTGTCATGTGATACATCATTTTAGCCCGAATATTTGGTTTTTGTGTCTCCTCAAGGGGTGGGACTGAGGGTTGGCACCTCAAACCCCAAATTTTAGAAAGGATGTCGGGTGATACATCATTTTAAAGGTCTCGATTTGAATATTCCGAATATGAAGTTTCCAACCCTCTCTGAGGGGGTGGGGCTGATGGGCATAAATTTAAGTTTTAGAAAGGTCTTCATGTCATATATCATTTTAAAGGTCTTGACTTGAATATATTGAATATGAAGTATCCGACCCTTCCCGAGAGGTGGGGCTGAGGGAAATTAAAAATACGTTTTAGAAAGGTAGTCATGTCACATTCATTTTAAAGGTCTTGAGTCGAATATTTTGAATATGAAGTATCCGACCCTCCTCGTGTGTGGGTGTGGTGGGGCAAGGTCGTAAAACCTTAGGCGATGCAAACGACACACTCTCCAACATGTGACAATGTGTGAAAACGTGTACTTTTTAGTGTTTTATCAAAGGATTTCATTGAATTGGCGGTGATGTCTCCTATGTGAAATAGTCCAAACTGACTGAAGTTGCAACAAAACATATATTTTTCCGCCGGTGTTCTCCAGTATCTCTATGTCGGATGCGATTGGTTTGGTGAAGATCTCTCAGGTGAGAAACATTTTCAACCGCACGATATCTTGGTTTATTCCAATCAGTCTGTCACAGACGAAAACAGCGTAAGGTAGTGCGCCTGTTCAACGGATGTGATTGATTCGACAGATTCGACGGAGATCTATCAAATGAGAAAGAGGAGATTTCCAACTGCGTGGAATGCTGCGTGGCATTTAGTATGCAAGTGTATCTTACCGTTAACCTGCCTCGGCTCGACGGTGTTATTTGCCATAGTCTTATCAGAGTTATGTCCTATTACAGAGTTGATATTTTTCGCAAATGTGTTTGTTTTTAGGTGACAACAATTAGGTGAAATGGTGTCATATTTGGTGTGCAAGTGAGTAGTATAGCGTGTACCCGATCGACCCTGATAACCCAAACTTTGCAGCTCGTGTTAAATTCCCATAGGAACCGGACTTTTGCCAGAGCATTTTTTCCTGAGGAAAACGTTGGTTCCATCCAGCTAGATCCGGCAAATGGTGTACTTACAGCATATGTAGTATACTGTGGTGTGTATAGTGAAATACGTAGACATGGGGCTTTGTGTATATATTATGGGTAAGTGGTGGGAAGATGATGGGAAAGTTGGGTTTTCTTGAAAGTTCTTTTTCGCAAAACGGTTGACGTTGCTATTGATGTCATGACATCATGATTATTATTATTATTATAGAATGGCAGTACAGTATGGGCGATATATACCTCTGTGGCCCCCGCCCCTCCCCGAAAGCCATTGGTACTACAAATCGACTTAATGCTTTGTGTCATCCCATGACTGGGTTAGGTAGTATGTAATGCGGTGAAAGACGTTATTTTGGGATGGGTGTAATGCATGGTCGCAGAGTGTAGTAGTATAGGATGTACGCGTTGTACCACTACAGGGCCAATGTTAGCTCTTAGTACTATTATCCACCTGGTGTTATCCTATGTCTGGTATAGGTATTATGTAATTCTAGGCCAAGTGGTATTGATGGTACAGGTAATGCCAGGTAGTTTAAAACGGTAGTATAGCATGGGCGGTATATAACCCTGTAGGCTCCCTGTTAGTGCTTGGTACTATTAACCAACCGACTGGTTTATTTTATTATATGGCTGGTATAGGTAGTACGTTATAGTAGGTCAAGTAGTATTATGGGGTTGGGGTAATGCTTGGTAGCTTAGAATGGTAGTATAGCATAGGCTGTATATACCCCTGTAGGTCTCTTGTTAGTCCTTGGCACTACTAATAGGTATTACTGGGTAGTTTAGAACGGTAGTATAGCATAGGCTGTATATGCCCCTGTAGGTCTCTTGTTAGTCCTTGGCACTACTAATGGGTATTACTGAGTAGTTTAGAACGGTAGTATAGCATAGGCTGTATATGCCCCTGTAGGTCTCTTGTTAGTCCTTGGTACTACTAATTTGCCAGATGCTTCATATTATCGAGCGGTATTGTGGGATGGGGTTAATGCCTGGTAGTACAGAAGGGCAGCAGAGTATGGTTGGTATATGCCCTGTAGGCCAATCTTAACCTTTGATAGAATTAACCTACCGAATATTTGGTGTTATTCTATGACTGGTAAGGTGGTACGTAATCATAATTCTTCCTACCCTATTCCAAGTTCACTTGTTCTTGTTTCATTTATCCAGATCGTCCAATCAGTTCACATTATGGAAGCTCATTAACCAATCATTAACCATTAACCAATCATATTGCTTCATTTTCCGTAATTTATACTTATTCATACAATGTTGTCTCCCTTGTGTATAACAAAAGCATATATCATTCCCAAAGCAAATAAGCTATCGACCGAGTGACTCGCACATACTGCTCGAACGACTCAAATCCCATCGAGCAAATGAGCCATATAATAAAACAAACAAATCGGTTGATTGATAGTACCAAGCACTAACAAGGGGGCCTACAGGGGTATATAAGTCAAGGTGATAGCTTGAATTTTCGATTTTGTTGTTTAAAAGTATATATTTTCGATAATCATTCTCACTGGGCTAAATATAAAGCATAAGGATAAGGGCATGGCGGACCTTGAAACCCGATTCGTCACTTAAACAGACCCGCAGTAATTCAAGCGCTGGTAATGAGGCATGCAATTAAATGCCCATTATGACGCATTTATTGAACGCTACATGGGCGGTCTGGATAAAACATTAAATGTAGTAAATCCAGTGTCATCCTGCAGTCGTTATCCATGTAATTATGACCAGTTAATAGGTAATTATTGTAAATACAGTACATCGCACATGTTCTAGACACACACCCATATTATGCATCTAGTCCATCACGAATGTCAGAATATACCGAAATGCAAGACTTAAAGGAACTTAAAAGCGAATATTAAATTAAGATAGATCTAAGCTACCAAGTTCAAGAGAAGCAATTAAAATGAGAATTAATGTTCTGGCTATAGAAATAAAAATCGATCGGGGAAATTCATTCCAGCCATTCCACTCTGAAGGTGTGTAAGGCTGTGGGTCGATGAGAGTAGATGGGGATGTCCCATGCTTAGAGAAGGTGCCGCATCGGGGCGAAAGTATAGACACGTTGTGATGTAGGTGAGTCACAGAGCTCATATTTAGAATAGGAGCACCTATGTTTATCTCAGAATAATGTTCATACAGGCAAGCCTACTCTGCCTACGTACGTCTTGCCTTCTACAACAGATGTCGTCTTCCTAAATACTAATAGTTCCCTGTGCTTCGTACTTCCTATTTCTGATCCTACATTCAGAAATAGCCGCGACGGAGAGTTTAGCCCCATTGGTGGCGACTGCTTGAGTGAAAAGCATCCAGTAAAGTGACAAAAAGCTACTGGCCGTGCGACGACAGTGTAAGAGTGACATTCCCTCACTTGTTAGAGGGAAGGCGACATACTAAAGTGACAATACGTTAGTGGCCGTGCGACTGCAGTTGTAGAGTGACATTCTGTCACATGTTGAGTAAGAACGTCCGTTGAAGTGACAATAAGTTAGTGGCCGTGCGACGGCAGTGAAAGAGTGAAGTAAAGAGGCGACCAAAGAACAAGCACCAACGAGAAGGAAGGAAAACCAGCGAGAACAGATAATGCGGGCCCGCAAGTGACTCAAAAATGTGTGGGTAGGGGTAATTAACGTTTATTCATTGGATTCGATGTAATTCACAAATTACCACATTTATTTATATGTACATGTATTAAAATTTTTGTTTCCAGTTAACCACAATTGATTCATGCTTTTTGACGAAAAGTCACATACCTTTTCGGGATAAGGACCGCCCCATCAAAAGTGAAACATTCGGGTTCCTCACGGTGAGACATACGTTCACGCACGGATTCAGGCAACATTCCTTGGTTCATATTCCACTCCCCTGCAATGCTGAGGCGATAGCGGTGAAATGTCTATCATAAAATGTTTACGAATCACTTGCTCAAATGTTTGCTCAAATGTTTGACATGTTTCTCTCTCTCTAAATATTGTAGTAATAGCTGCAAGATCTCTCTCTCTATCTCAGTACGTTCACGAATCACTTGCTCGAAAGTTTTGTCGTATCCCACTCCCCTGCAATGTCGAGGTGATAGCAGTTGGGTCACTATCACAGCATGTTCACGAATCACTTGCTGGAAAGTACTCTCATATTTCATTCTTCCGTAATGTCGAGGTGATAGCAGTAATATCTCTATCCCAGTATGTTCACGAATCACTTGTTCGAAAGTTTTGTCATATTCCAATCCCTTGACATGTTGAGGTGATAGCACTTGGATCTTTCTATCACTGTGTTTATGAATCACTTCTGCGAAAGGATTTCCATTTTCATTCTTCCGTAATGTCGAGGCGATAACAGACGGATCTCTCTATCGCAGTACATACACTTGCTGAATTTTTGTCTTATTCCACTCCATTGAAATGTGGAAGTAGTCAGATCTGTATTGTGTCACAATACTTTCACGAATTTCTCTCGTCAAAAATTATTCCTCTTTAATCGATTCGTAAACTTAATATTACATTCAAAAACGTTGATGAGTTCTTCGAGTAGTGTCGAGCTTCTGATCAACGAGTAAATTAGTTGTGTGCTATTGTTTTGGAGGGCACGTGCAGCTTCCTCAAAATGTATTCGTGAAGACGTCGTGTTAGTGTTTTGGGTTTCCTTCTCAAGAGGTTTCATCAGACACTTTTTCATAATACTTTCACTCATTTCATTTTGACTCTCAGTTGAAAATCTCTCTCTCTCATTTGCTAGATCTACTTCGAATCTGTCGAATGACCCACACCCATCGAACAAGCACACCACATAAAGCTGTATTCGTCTGCCACATACTGATTGGAATAAACCAAGATATCAAGCGGTTGAAAATGTTTCTCATCTGAAAGATCTCTACCAAACCAATCGCATCCGATGAAGGGATACCGGAAAACACAGAGGGAAAAATACATGTCTTTTTTGCATCTTCTGTCAATTTGGACCGTTTCACATGCGAGACATCACCTCCAAATCAATGAAATCCTTTGAAGCACTTAAAAAAACCAGCTAAAACAGTACACGGTTTCACACATTGTCATATGCGGAAGAGTGTGTCGTTCGCATTTGCACAACTACCTTTCTAAACCTTTGAAACCCACCCCACGGCTCCATCCCATCAGGAATGCTGGATACTTCACATTCGAAGTATTCAAGTCGAGACCTTTAAAATGATGTATCACACGCCAACCTTCCTAAAACTTTAGGTTTGGGGCCGCACCTTCGGCTCCACCCACTCAGGGATGGTCGGACACTTTAAATGCGAAATATTCAAGTCGTGAACTTTAAAATGATGTATCACATGACTACCTTTCTAAAACATGGGGTTTGAGGCCCCCACCCTATCACAGAGGGTCGGATACTTTATATTCAAAATATTCAAGTCCAGACCTTTAAAATAACTTAAGTTTTGAGGCCCCACCCCTCAGCCCCCTCGGGTAGACGCAAATACCAAATATTCGGATTACATGCGTCAAGACCTTTAAAATGATGTATCACATGCCAACCTTTCTATAACATGAATTTTATATGCCCCCAGCAAACTCCCCCCCCCCCCCCCCCCCTCTTCTCGGGGAGGGACAAATATCAAATATTCGGACTACACGCGTCTAGACCTTTAAAATGATGTATCGCTTGTCAGCCTTTCTAAAACTTGAATTTCTTTATGCCCCTCAGCTCCACCCTCTCGGGGAGGGACAAATAACAAATATTCGGACTGCACGCATCGAGACCTTAAAATGATGTATCACACGAAACCTTTCTAAAATATGAGTTTTTGATGACCCTCAGACCCACCCCCGAGAAGAGTCGATCACCTCATTTAACCTTTACGTGCTGAAGCTCGAACACAGTTCCTTAACAGATAGCCTTGCCATCTGTTTCCATCTTGTCTTCAACTTTCTGTTCTTTAACTTGCCTCGTTCGTAGTCATCCAATCTATAATCTTCTACCACCCTCGCAGCTTTGTACCATTAGTTTTTTGTACTATTACTATTTGACTTGTAGCACTACTGCAGGCTTGCAAACTATCTCCGATTGATCAAACGACTAAAATCCCATCGAGCAAATAAGCCATAGAGTAATGGGTTGAACAAGTGACTCCACATACGACTCTTATCTTCAGCTCGGGAAAAAGAGGAGCCGAAGGCTAGAATTTTTTCAAAAAGGGATTCCGTAGAGGATTCAATGAAAGGTATTCTATAAGCGGGATTCCATAAGTGGGATTCCAAGCCCTATACAGCTCCTATAAGGTGGCCTTACCATCGGTTTCAGCGTTCCGTCCTATGACTAGCTTGTACTGCAGTACCGTATCCTATAATCTTCTTCTCCCCTTCTACCCTTACTGCTGATCGAAGCACTACTGTAGGCTTGCTAACTGCCACATATTACCTCTACCCTAGGCCAAGTCATAGAATGTCAAAGAACCATCCATACCCTGCTAGGAGACTGGAAACCAAGCATACACTACATAGCAGTACATTTCATACAACCTATACCATATATGGGATAGCACACCAGCCCAGGTGGATTGTTGTTCCAATGGTTAAGATGGGACCTAAGTCGGTATATACCGCCCATACTATTCTACTGCACTACAGATGTCATTACCCTCGCCCACAATAGCTCTTCTCCTAGCATTACGTTCCACCTATGCCAGCCATGGGATAACATTAAGCATTAAGTTGATTACTAGTACCAAGGGAAAAGTTTAACCAACAGGGATATAAAAAAAAACACATCCTATACTTCCTAACTAGACAACAATGGATTACCCCTACTCAACAATACTGCCTGCCCTATCATTATGCAATACCTTTACCATCTGTGGGTCAGCACACCATCCTAGGTGGATAATGGTGCTGCTACCGTTTTAAACTACAAGACCTTATCCCTACCCACAATACTGGTTGTCCTAGCGATATGTACTATCTTTACCAGTCAGAGGATAATTTGAAGCATTAGGTGGATTAATAGTACGAAGCTCTAACATGGGACCCCTAGGGTGAGGAGCGAACATCCCATACTGCCATACTAGGCGACCATGCATTTCCACCACCCACCCTACAATACCACCTGGCCCATTATTACATACTCCCTATATCAGTCATAGGACAGTACAAAGCAATCGGTAGGTTCATACAACAAGGATTAAGATGGGATCTATAACGCTCATACTATACTGCAAATCCAAACCACCAAGGACTATTTCGCAATACCGCACGAGACGACGACCATGCATTACCCCAACCCACAATACTGGTTAACCTAGTATTACGTACTACCTATATCAGTCATAGGATAGTACAAAGCAATCGGCAGGCTGACACAACAAGGATAAAGATGGGATCTACAATGATATATAACGCCCATACTATACTGCAAATCCAAACCACCAAGGACTATTTCGCAATACCGCACGAGACGATTACCATGCATTACCCTACCCGACAATACTGGTTAACCTAGCATTACGTGCTATCTATACCAGTTGTAGGATAATATGAAGGTTGATTAGTAGTACCAAGGTTTAATAGTATACCAGAAGGGGTATATACCACCCTTACTATACTACGATATCAGGCCAGTACGAGAATCCCGACACACCGTGACCCGAAAGATGTCATACCACATTGTATATTGTTCAACAACAGCGGTTAACGTTTTCTGACGTCATGGTGCGCATAATGACGTCACTACGTCCATAGCAACGTCAACCATTTCGCGGGAATCTTTTTTCTCGAGAAACCCCACCTTCACTATTAAATTCCATCACACCCCACACTATATATCCATAGCCCTGTGTGTACATATATCACTGCACATATCATAGCATACTATATATGCAGTACGTACATCACGTGCAGGATCTGGTCAGGTTGCAACCCAAAAAGTCCGGTTCCTGTGTGAATTTAACAATAGCAGCTTCCCCAAAAGTCCGGGTAATAGCGCACGATCGGGTACATGCTATACTACTAACCAATAATCGAATGGCTAATTAATTTGTAAAAACAGTCTTCTAATAAACTGTAAAAACAGTCTCGTAATAATCTGTAAAAACAGTCTCGTAATAAACTGTAAATACAGTTTACTAAACTGTAAATACAGTTTATTAATTTGTAAAAACAGTCTCGTAATAAACTGTAAAAACAGTCTCGTAATAATCTGTAAAAACAGTCTCGTAATAATCTGTAAATACAGTTTACTAAACTGTAAATACAGTTTATTAATCTGTAAAAACAGTTTATTAAACTGTTTAAACAGTTTAATAAATGAAAAGGTCCTGACCCTAATACGCTGCCGTAAAAAACTGCTATCATGTAAACATCAATTTTCCGGCCGCCTATTTTTGTAATTTTAGGCACCCGAGGAAATGTGGTACTGGCATTAATTCGGAAAAAACAAAAACATGCGCCTGTTCTTTGTTCTGATATTTTTTTTTCAGCTGCATTTTGAATGCCTTTGATAGTAAACTTCAAAGACTGTTTGTCTGTGATAGTCGACTTTGAAGCCTGTGTAGGGGGAGATTCAGCAAAGACCCGACTTTGAAATGAATTGTTGCCAGTGTTGATGTGGGAGTGGGTCTTTTCGGCCTCGGGAAGATTCGGGAACATTTGGCCCCGGAAGCTTTTGGCCTGGGAACATTCAGCCTGGGAACATTCGGCCTCTGTTTTAAACTAGGGAGACTAAGAGAGATGCAGTTTAAGATGAGTTTAAACACCTTTATTACAACTAAAAACAAAACTAAATACAGCGTAATGTAAAATATATAAAATACATTTAACATTGACAGATATACACCACTGTGCAAGTGACCATTACATGAATATCCCAGGTCCACGATATCTTCCCTCAAGATCTCAGAGAAGTCGCCGACTAATATTGGCGATTGTCTCTGGAGTCAATGTCCGGCACGTTATTAAAATCACTGTGATTCTCGGTCAAACAGATTACTGCAGTAATTAATTTCTAGGGCAGTAGTTTATTTGGTCTAATCTATTTCACGATTAACCCTTTACCCAATGGAGACGATATCAAACTTTTTTAATTTAAATATCTTTTTTTAATTTTTTTCGAAAAATTTCAACAAAACCATATCATGTGACCCCTCATTGGAACGAGCTCAACGAGCTCATTCCAAAGAGGGGTAACATGATAAGGTTTTGTTAACATCTTCCGAAAAATAATATTTTTTCAGCTGCTGAATCTGCAGATTAGGCAGGCGGATGAGGGAGATTCGTTGGGTAAAGGGTTAATGCCGCGATTATGCTCTCTGGAGTCAATCCCTTTCACTCCAAATGTCTTGTTCAGTTTAATTACTGCTTTCATTGTCCGTGTAATCTCGGGTGGGTTTAATACCTTTGTCTCACCTCGGACCTAGGATATTCATGTAACAGTCGCTTGCGCAGTAGTGTACTGACAAATACAATTACACTTTATATGTACTGGCACACAACCTCAAAAATCTAGATATAGTTACATGTATATCATCTTCTTTGTATTTCTCCCATGCTTCCTCTAACTTCTTGGATATCTTTGTTGTTACAGTTCTAACTTGGATTTTTAAATCGCCATCAACCACATTCATCCTCACAATCTTGGCCTCGCCTAAAAAGGTAGGCCTGACCTCTAAACCGCACTTAATGCAAGGATACCATTTTGATGCTACAGTTAAAACTAGAAGTCCTGTCATCAATTGCGCGCAAACACCTCACCATTTAGCACGTTTATCGGCACGTTAGGTCATATGGAAAGGCTATCAAATTCTCTAAGCAGCCTATGCACAAGCAATGGTTCAGCCAATGGACCTCCAGGTTTAACAAGGAGGTCCATTGGCTGAAACATTGCTTGTGTTTGCTATGAGTAATGGCAAGACTCTGTGGTAATTTGGGCATTTTCAATAAGAAAATTGAGCGCAATTCCTGTGCGAAATTGTGTCAAGATAAGCGCGCAATTCATGACAGGACTTCTAGTTTTAACTGTAACAAGATTGATGTTGAACTCGAATGAATGAAAAGTTTTAGCATGCCAACAGCGAACAGGCACAATGCGAGATTTAAATTCCTTGCCTCCCGAATAACTCTATTTGCTTTATAACTGTATTTCTTTATGAATACTGAAGCTGCAGTTTGTTGGTTGTTTTAGAAACAAGAGGCCCCAAGGCCTGGCCTTTTGAAAAATCTAGGGGAGCCACAATGGCCCTCCTAAATCTGTTTCCGGAGAGCTATTCTACACTCAGTGCTAAAAATAACTTTTTTTCTATGCGTAGCAAAATGCTACACATTTCCAAAAAATGAATAGCATTTTGTAAAAATTGCATAGCTATTTTTGTATACCAGAGTTACCGGTATGTTATGCTGTTTTGTATTGAATTCTTCTAAGTAGATCGAATAGTTTCCATCCATTTATGGGTATTTCCAAATGATCTGCAACACATGAAACATTTACTATGTTTTTTTTAACTGAACTGTCTTTAAGGGTTGCATGGACTTGGATATTTTCAAATGACGTCGTGGTTGTTTAACAGAGTTCTCAAAATGGAAGTTGGGATTTTTAATTTGATGGGCTTGAAGTTATTTTTAATGGACATTTTATGCAAAATGTTGTAAAAACAGGAAGAATTGAAACCAATAGAATTAATCTTTCATATGAAGTTGCTAATGATGCTTGATGGAGAGCTAATCTGAGTTATGCCTGGAATGTTTCACAATCAGAAGAAAAGCATCAGTGAACTAGTTTTCAAATTTGTTTGCAAATTTTCATTTACATTTTGCGATACTAGATAATCAACTGCAGCCTAATAGGCTGCAGTTGATTATCTTGTATCGCAAAATGCTATACATAATTGAACATTGTATAGCTTTTTGTAAGTTTTGCATAGCAAAAAGCAACGCGACACCGCTTATTTTGAGCCCTGTCTACACTAATATCAATTCAGATTCAGATAATTTATTCACAGTATACATAAATAATGGTTACAAATACATATATTTTACCAGTTTAGTAAATAGTATACTGTAGGGGGCGACATAGCCAGATTGGCTGTCTACCTGTCACCCCCTGGAAGGAAGTGTAGTTGCAGACAGACTGACCAAATGGTTAGGGGGAAAAAAGTATGTGACGCTAAGTTGGAACTGGGGCTCGAGTTTCTTCATTGCTAAGTTTTATTTGCTGCATGTTATCCGGCACAAAAGCCAGTTGGAGATCGGTGGATAGGGATTGATACATTGGTACAAAACAATTATACAAGGTTATTAATATGAAAATTGAGGAGAGCCATTACAGTTTAAGGAGAGCAATGGAGAGCCGGAGCAATAGCTCCCCTCAAACGGCCAGGCCTGGGTGCCAGTGGGCGGGATATCGTTTTTTCAGTTCGGTTCTTTTTTTTTTCAAAACCGAAACCAAACTGTTGCCTTAACAACCAAGAGGCCCCAGGGGGCCTGAGGGCACTTACCTGAAATGGTAGCCTAAATATCAACCCAGAGAATTGATTTAAACAAGTTGTATCTGCTTCTCCTAAGAAAAGCTTATACCAAATATCCAAAGATTCTGACCAGTGGATCTAAAAAAAAGAAGATTTTTAAAGAATATTCCTCATATTGAACTAAGTTATAATTCGGGCTCCCACAGGGAGCCCATATATGAACCCAGGGACTTGGCTTTAACAAACTTGAATCTCACCCCCCTAAGGATGCTGCACACCAAATATCAAAACATTCCGACCGCTGGATCTGAAGAAGATTTTTAAAGAAAATTCCTTATTTTGAACTAAGTTACAATTCGAGCTCCCACAATGAGTCCAAATATGGACCTAGGGACATGGCTTGAACAAACTTGAATCTCACCCCCTAAGGATGCTGCATACCAAATATCAAAACATTCTGACTGCTGGATCTGCAGAAGATTTTTAAAGAAAATTCCTCATTTTGAACCAAGTTATAATTCGGGCTACCACAGTGAACCCAAATATGAACCCAGGGACTTGGCTTGAACAAACTTGAATCCCCCCCCCCCCCCCCCCTCAGCATGGTGCATACCCAATATCAAAAGATTCTGCCTGCTGGATCTGGAGAAGATTTTCAAAGAAATTTGCCTGAAGTTCGAAATCGGGCTCCTATACTGAGCCCAAATATGAACCCAGGGGGCCGATATGAACAAACTTGAATCAGATCCACCCTACAATGTTGCATACCAAATATCAAAAGATTCTGCCAGCTGGATCTGGAGAAGAAGATTTTTTAATGTTTTTCCCATTGCCTACAGTGTTAAAAAGAGCCGACTCATCAGTTTTTCAAAAGTCCTGAAAAAAGTACCTTGTGATCAAACCGATAGAGATTTTTTTTTAACCATTCTATTCTACTGGATAAAAGTAAGCTTTATACAAAATAAGAATTCTCTGTGCAGTGTAGTTTTGGAGATATGGCAGTTTTAAGATTTTTCCTATTTTTAGCTCCCAAGGTTTCCACGGGGCAATGAGAACATTTTTCTTGCATCAATCAACTACTTATGACCCATTATCATCTCATATCAAATTTGGTTCAAATCGACCTCACGGTTCTGAAAATAGAAATTTTAGGCGTGGCCAAAATTTTTGCCCCTCCTATACGAAGGCAAATAATGCCCGACAAACTTCTCGTGAACAAACTTGATTCTAAGTCTCAAAAGAACTCTGTATACCACATATCAAGTCTCTGCTACTGGTGGTTCATGAGAAGAAGATTTTCAAAGATTTTGGTACCCCTTGTTCATTAGATTTTCAAACAATTTGGCCATTTTTTCCCCACCCCTCTGCTCAATATGAGCCCAAACCTAATTTGCATACAAATCAAAATGCCCCTATATAACCACTACTTACATGAAATTTAATTAAAATGTGGCCAGTGGTTTAGGAGAAAGAGGCTCAAACACCACCTTCACGCAGGACGGACAGATGGACGGACGGAGGACGAAGAGTGATCAGAAAAGCTAACCCTGACTTTCTGTCAGGTGAGCTAAAAAACGAGACTTTCGGTTTCAACAAATTTCCCAGAATTGGTAAGTTTATGACCTCTCCATCACCTGCATTCCGTATGTCAAAGCCTAAAATGTCGGGAGAAGGTAAACGCTGTGTCATTTATGCTTACTTCGAGACGATTGACAAATCCCCCCAAAACAGTGGAAGCAAATTTGTTTTTTCTTAAACTATATCTTCAGAACCACCACCATAAGGAATATGAATGAAAGTGTCAATGACACTGTAGCTCAACTTGTCAAGACAAAGACATGTACATGTATAGTATGTGACACAGCAATGACAAACATCTAGGTAATGACCTGATAACAAAGGTACATATAAAGTATTGTAACGGTCTGTACATAAATACTGACCGTTGCCTGTAACAAATGTATAGGTAAAGTATTGTAAAGGTGGGCCGTCAGATGCTGAACTAGAAAAGAAATCTTTTGAGTCCCAGAGTGGGTCTGACTGAACTCCAAAATATTTGTTCTCATAGCACAGTGATAACAAAGGCACCCCAAAACACATTCGTTCCTGTCCCAAAGTGAAAACAAAGGAGGAAATGCTCAGGTGTTTCGACCAGTCCACATTGGCACAAGGGAGAAGGCGATATATGGTTTTCTTATAGGTGGGCATTCAGGTTACTGCAACGCAATCGCAACCAACAGTTAAAACTAGAAGTCCTGTCATGAAATGCGCACAAATAGCACGTTGATATGCGCGTTAATGAACGCGTTATGGCCCAAGTAAAGCTATCAAATTCTGTACATATGGCCTGTGTACAAGCAATGTTTTAGCCAATGGACCTCCGGGTAACTCGGAGGTCCATTGGCAGAAACATTGCATGTGTTTGCTATGAGTAACCAAGAGAACCTGCCGTGCTTTGGATGCCATTCGATATGGAAATTGCGCGCAATTTCAACGTGCAATTAAGCCTATATAAGCGCACTATTCGTGACAGGAGTTCTAGTTTTAACTGTACATGTACAATGGTGTACCTGGGCTACATAAGATTTATTGCTGCTATAAAATAGTGACGGACGAAGCTTGCCATTGTTGAGGAAATGTTTGAAATTACTTAGAGAAGAATTCTCTCGGATAGACAAGGGTAAGCTATTCCATTGGTTGGTGATGGTGGGAATGAATGAGCACTGGAACAAATTGGTGCGAAAGAACGGAACTCAATGGTTGTGACACGATAGAAGGTAAGGACGTTGCCTAGTCGTGGAGGTAATCGACGATACTTTGTTAGCAATATATGGGGGGAGTTACATGGTGGTACATTTAGAAAAACTGTACAAGTTTGTGTTTGACGTGTCTTTCTAGTAGAGGGTCCGAGCAGGTCTCGGAATAGAGCAAAGACTTACAAAGACCAGGCTTTAGAGCAAATATGGTCGATATGATCGTTCCATATACAGGTGCTTTTTAGTATGACCCCTAAGTGTTTGTGGGTAGAGACTTCAGATACCTGAGTACCGCCTAAGAATAAGGGTGGATGGTAGATGGGGTTGCTTTTTACGCGATATTAGCATACTTTCGGTTCTGTTCGGATTGAACTCCACCAACCATGTTTTAGCCCAATGTTCAAGTGTGACCAGATCATGATTGATTAAAGTCGAGGTTTGTTCAGGGTTCTCTATAATTAATGAAAGAACCTTAGTGAGAACACTCACATACCCCACGCACCCCGATATTTCAAGCTCTAATCATTTTTTAAAAATAAACATAGATTCTAGGAATACTCCAGAAAACAGTGTTCTGTAGTTTCAACGGTATTGAAAGAATTCAAGCAGAGAAAAAGCCTGGTAAACCGTAACTTTGATGAACTTTTCAAAGTCTATGGGGCCGTAATTTTGGTAAAAATCAGTGGAGCGGCACAAAACCCAAACTTGTTCTGTAGGCCACAATGTTAGACTAACATATCAACTAGAGGGGGTATCAGTACCCCGTGGCTCACCAACAGGTGGTCAATGTAAAGGGGTGGCTGGAGTTAAAAAAAAAGTTCAAAACCTGCACACAAAAGTCCAAAATAAGCAGCTAAAGGGTTAAATAATATAATAATAACCCCTAAGAAGCATGGACATATGCTGCAAGGTAAATCTCCACTTGGAAGAAAGGAAAAAAAAAACATCAAAACCTGCATGCAAACATCAAAATAAGTCTAAAATGCGATTCAAAGGGTTAAATTTAAGACAAAATACCCTGGAAAAGAGTTAAATGTTATAGTGAACCACCATAGCAATATGCAGAAACTCTACACTTGGAAGAAAGGAAAAAAAAAAACCCATGAAAACCTGCCCGCAAACGTCAAAATAAGTCTAAAAACCTGTACACAAAAGTTCAAAATATTTGAGAGCGGACGCCGACATGAGGGCTATGCCATAGGCTCACACAACTAACGTTGGTGAGCCAAAAACATCAAAACCTGCACGCAAACATCAAAATAAGTCTAAAATTTGATTCAAAGGGTTAAAATTAAGACAAAATACCCTGGAAAGGAGTTAAATGTTATAGTGAACCACCATAGCAATATGCAGAAACTCTACACTTGGAAGAAAGGAAAAAAAAAAAAACCCATCAAAACCTGCACGCAAACGTCAAAATAAGTCTAAAAATCTATTCAAAGGGTTAAAATTTTTTTTAAAATGCACTGGAAAGATATCAATGTTATAATAACCACCACTGCAATATGCAGTGAGGTCAACATCACTTGAAATTGTTTTTTTTTTATCACAACCTGTACATAAAAGTAAGAAGCTGTAAGCCTATGTCCAAAAGCTGTACATTAAAGTCCAAATTGAAATAATTCAGCAGGAAAAGGGTTAAATAATACAAACATAGCCCTAAGATGCATGTTTACATACAATAGAAAGCATGGCCATATGCTGCAAGGTAAATCTCCACTTGGAAGAAAGGGAAAAAAAACATCAAAACCTGCACGCAAACATCAAAATAAGTCTAAAATTTGATTCAAAGGGTTAAAATTAAGACAAAATACCCTGGAAAAGAGTTAAATGTTATAGTGAACCACCATAGCAATATGCAGAAACTCTACACTTGGAAGAAAGGAAAAAAAAAAAAACCCATGAAAACCTGCACGCAAACGTCAAAATAAGTGTAAAAATCAATTCAAAGGGTTAAATTTTTTTTAAAAATGCACTGGAAAGATATCAATGTTATAATGCAGTGAGGTCAACATCATTTGAAATTGTTTTTTTTTATCACAACCTGTACATAAAAGTAAAAAGCTGTAAGCCTAAGTCCAAAAGCTGTACATAAAAGTCCAAAATTGAAGTAATTCAGCAGGAAAAGGGTTAAATAATACAAACATAGCCCTAAGATGCACGTTTACATACAACAGAAAGCATGGCCATATGCTGCAAGGTAAATCTCCACTTGGAAGAAAGAAAAAAAAACACATCAAAACCTGCACGCAAACATCAAAATAAGTCTAAAATTTGATTCAAAGGGTTAAAATTAAGACAAAATACCCTGGAAAAGCGTTAAATGTTATAGTGAACCACCATAGCAATATGCAGAAACTAAAAAAAAATTTGAAAAGCCAAAAAATCAAAACCTGGACACAAAAGTTCAAAATATTTGAGAGCGGACGCCGACATGAGGGCTATGCCATAGGCTCACACAACTAACGTTGGTGAGCCAAAAATCAGCTCAATATCTGAAAACATGTAGGAAAAAAGTCCGGAAAACTGTAATTTTGATGAACTTTTCAAAGTTCAAGGGCCGTAATTTCGGTAACTAGAGGGGGTATCAGTACCCCGTGGCTCACCAACAGGTGGCCAATGTAAAGGGGTGACTGGAGTAAAAAAAAAAGTTCAAAACCTGCACACAAAAGTCCAAAATTAAAGAAAACAAGCAGCTAAAGGGTTAAATAATATAATAATAACCCCTAAGAAGCATGGAGATATGCTGCAAGGTAAATCTCCACTTGGAAGAAAGGAAAAAAAACTTCAAAACCTGCACGCAAACATCAAAAAAAGTCTAAAATTTGATTCAAAGGGTTAAAATTAAGACAAAATACCCTGGAAAAGAGTTAAATGTTATAGTGAACCACCATAGCAATATGCAGAAACTCTACACTTGGAAGAAAGGAAAAAAAAAAAGCACATGAAAACCTGCACACAAACGTCAAAATAAGTCTAAAAATCTATTCATAGGGTTAAAAAAATTTAAAAAATGCACTGGAAAGATATCAATGTTATAATAACCACCACTGCAATATGCAGTGAGGTCAACATCACTTGAAATTGTTTTTTTTTATCACAACCTGTACATAAAAGTAAGAAGCTGTAAGCCTAAGTCCGAAAGCTGTACATAAAAGTCCAAAATTGAAGTAATTCAGCAGGAAAAGGGTTAAATAATACAAACATAGCCCTAAGATGCATGTTTACATACAATAGAAAGCATGGACATATGCTGCAAGGTAAATCTCCACTTGAGAGAAAGGAAAAAAAAACATCAAAACCTGCACGCAAACATCAAAATAAGTCTAAAATTTGATTCAAAGGGTTAAAATTAAGACAAAATACCCTGGAAAAGAGTTAAATGTTATAGTGAACCACTATAGCAATATGCTGAAACTAAAAAAAAATTTGAAAAGCCAAAAAATCAAAACCTGTATACAAAAGTTCAAAATATTTGAGAGCGGACGCCGACATGAGGGCTATGCCATAGGCTCACACAACTAACGTTGGTGAGCCAAAAATCAGTGGAGCGGAACAAAATGCAAACTTGATCTGTAGGCCACCATGTCAGACTAACATACCAAACATCAGCTCAATATCTGGAAGCGTGTAGAAGAAAAGTCCGGAAAACTAATTTTAATGCATTTTTCAGAGTCCAAGGGTTGTAATTTCGGTAAAAATCAGTGGAGCGGAACAAAACGCAAACTTGTTCTGTAGGCCACCATGTTAGACTAACATACCAAAAATCATCTCAATATCTGGAAGCGTGTAGAAAAAAAGTCAGGAAAACAAGTAGGACTGACGGACAGACCAGTCAAAAACATACCCCAGCAACTTCGTTGCGTGGGGTATAAATATGTAAGAAGGTGTCATCTGCAAAGATGCGAATACTGCTCAGTAGATTTCTGGTAATGTCGTCAATGTATACATGTATAAGGAACAATAAAGGCCCGAGAATTGATCCTTGTGGGACACCGGCATTGATGGTTCTCCATGCAGATGTCTAGGACGATATCACAACTCATTGTAGCCTATTTGCAAGGTACGATTGTAGAAACAGCAGAAGTTCACCCGAAACGCCAATACTCTCTAGCTTGCAGATTAGACCAGCATGTCATACTTTGTCAAATGCCTTACTAACATCACAAAAGACAACCCTGACTTCTTTACACCACTGTGCAAATGACCATTACATGAATATCCCAGGTCCACGATATCTTCACTCAAGATCTAAGAGAAGTCGCCGACTAATATTGGCGATTGTTTCTCGAGTCAATGTCCGACACGATATTAAAATCGCCGTGATTCTCGGTCAAACAGATTACAGCAGTAATTAATTTTGTGGTCAAAATACAGGTATAACTCAACAATCTCAACTCGACGAAATGACGTTGGCCTTACCATTACCAACACTCCGACAAAAACGTAAATAAATTTCATTCAGAAAATTATTTATGACTGGTTATCATTCTGACATTCTGTGACATCAACATGCAGTAGTTTATTTGGTCTAATCTACTTCACAATTAACCCTTTACCCAATGCAAACGATATCATTTTTTTAATTTAAATATCTTTTTTAATTTTTTTCAAAAAATTTCAACAAAACCATATCATGTGACCCCTCATTGCAACGAGCTAGTTAACGAGCTTGTTCCAAAGAGGGGTCACATGATATGATTTTGTTAAAATTTTCCGAAAAAAAAAATGTTTTCAGCTGCAGAATCTGCAGATTAGGCAGGCGGATACGGACGATTCGTTGGGTAAAGGGTTAATGCCGCGATTATGCTCTCTGGAGTCAATCCCTTTCACTCCAAATGTCTTGTCCAATTTAGTTACTGCTTTCACTGTCCGCGTAATCTCGGGTGGGTTTAATACTTTTGTCTCACCTCGGACCTAGGATATTCATGTAACAGTCGCATGCGCAGTAGTGTACCTTCATCAAGGGCTCGACAGAATTCATCATATATGTCAGTCAGTTGAAGGACAGTTACATGTACATGTAATCACCGGGTGTAAAACCGGACTGAAATTGACTGAGAACGTTATTGTCAATTAGGAACTCCCACAAACACTTGAATACACATTTTTCAAATATTTTACCAACACGGCTAATCAGCAACATCAGCACGGCTAATTAGTAACAGAATTGGAGGGTTGTTTTTTTCAATATTGGGGAGAGGTTTGCTTTTTTCCACAATGATGGGAAGTACGAGTTATTCATTAGTATATTAAATAAGATCGAAAGTGGCTCGCATAAAGATGATTTACATTCTTTGAGGAGACACAGGCTTACTAGATCTGGACAAGATGCCTTGGACACTTTTATCGACTTCATTGAAGAGTATACTTCACTGCAATGTAGAGTAATACAATCGATACTACCGGAAACTTGAGGTGGTGCGTTTGGCAGGAAAGCAATCGAATCATCAACTGTTGAGATAGAGCTGAAATATTCATTGAACACTTCAGCTTTTTCAACACTTGAGGAGTATATTTTGTTAGAGTGGATGAGAGTAGGAATTCCTATTGAGATAGTGCTACTGAGGAATGATTTCAAGGTCTTCCACCAACGTGATGGTGGTGTATCGCTGATCCTCAGAGTGGATTGGACTTTGGACAAATTTAACGCTTTGGCCTTCCTAATGGTTGATACAACTTTGTTCCGTTTCAGTTTATATTTTGCCCAGGCGTGTGGAGTGTCGTGTGTTTGGCATTGCGATACAAACGTTTTCTCTGTCTAATCAATAATCTTATTTCATTATGCATCCATTTCGGTTGGTCTATTCATGTGGTAATAAATTTGTTGGGTATGTGGATGGATGCAGTATCAAGTATCTTATCCGTAAAATTAGATACTCTAGTATCGAGACATGGATTATCAAAGAGAGAATTCCGGTCGACGCTAGAGAAGGCTTCGTTTAACACTTCATAATTGCCCTGTGAATAGAGCCATATTCTCTTCTCAAATGAGAGGGATGGTGGCTTAAAAAATTCTGTTATTCAACTTCAAGTGAAATTGGACAGTGGTAGCGAATCATGACTGGGATAACCGGTTCAAAGACGTCACAACTTTTCATGTTGATTGTGTCACTAAGAGCAAAGAGATCTGATAATGAAGTTGACGATTCGGTAAAACAAGTTGGCTCACGTACAACTTGCCTTAAATTAAAATAATGTAATATTTTGGAAAAGCCACTTCTTGAGGGAACCACTTGGTTGTCATTAAAATCACCTGTGACAATTAGATCGGCAATTTTTGTGTCTCTGGCTTTTTCGATGGATGCTGATATGGCTTCTCAAGTATCTGAGGCACTGTTTGGTGGCTGGTAGAATACCCCTACAGGGTTCGTACAGGTTTAGCAAAATGAAATTCAAGCACGATTCAAGCATTTTTCAAGGGCTATGTCATTCATTTTCAAGGACTATTTTCCCATTCTAAGAAACCAACTGTGACATCTTCTTTCTATAACTGCTCTTGGCACAGTGCATATTTCAAGAATGAGTGTGTGTCAGGTAATATTCAGGCCCATTTCTGTCCTTTTGGTTAATTTTTGGAATTTCTTGCTAAGTTGTTGGGTTGTTTGTGGTAATTTCACATTCAAATTCGATTGTTCACAAATAATAATTCCTGATTTATTTTCAAATACCTCTGTTATTTTCATACAAAGTCAAGGTGAATCTTTGATATATTATCGCTTCCAGTAACTATCCTTTTGTGTGACACGATGAAATAAACGAAGCAGGCGGAGATGCAGACATTGATTGGAAAAATCAGTTTGCAAAACACAATTCACCGCTCATTTTAATTGGATGTTCTCCATAGTATAGCAGTCTGTGTGTACATTAAACCACAGGATAGTATGCAAATAGACCACATGCTGCCGCTTCAATTTTCTGATTGGTTAAAATTGACCTGGACATAATCATTCAAACATTGTATGGAAAGAGAATGCCCCACATTTTAGTTGAAGAATGGAAAACTACATAGTGCGAAATGGGTCATATTAATCACTATGCAATGATAACACTGTACTTTGACGAAGCGTAAATTATGCTTCATTTCCGAGGATTGGTTTGCGACTTTCTGTGTTTAACAGTGGTTCTCAAGTTGGCAAAGTAATCACAATCCACCATTTTGCCAAATTCAAGCACTTTTCAAGGCATTGTACAGCATTTCAAGTACTTTTCAAGGTTGAAACTGAATTCAAGCACTTTTCATAGAGAGGGCCAAAATTCAAGGGCTTTTCATTTTTGTGCGAACCCTGCCCTAAGAGTAACGATCTTGTCCATTTTGTAAATACTTCCGCCCACAGGCACTCCAGATTCAGAGTATGTCGGTCTGGTCTAGGTCGAAATGATATACCGTATTTAATGTGAATGGCAACCTCACCTGCCCTTGTCGAGCTGTCAAATCTCAGTGTTTCTTGGAACCTGTGGAGGACGACATCAGGTGTCGGATCGTTGCTTTCCAGCCATGTCTCAGACAAGGCCACAATGTCAGGTGATGCAAATTCATATTGAATGATATCTAGTTTAGGTTTTAGACTCTGGATATTAAAATGGACAATTTTGAAAGTATTCTGATTGTGATCTGAGTTAAAGGAATTTGGATCAGGGTAAGTTTTAATGTCACCGGTCAATAATAACCTTGAGGCCAAATGGAGCAATGAGGTGACAAGGATAGATGAAATCAGTACTTTCAGTTCGAGTGCAACCTTCCAAACGTTCATGTTCCTGTAAGAATATGAAATTTCATCCAGATGGTTTACTAAGTGAAAAGTAGAGAACTCACTGAAGTGGCCGAGGAACAAGGCAACAACAGCAATAAAGCTTTCATGCAGCCCAACCCCACTGAGATGCAGGAGCAAGTAAGTTAAGACAGAAAAAGATCTCTTCTTCGGTAAATAGCCCTTTAAACGACAATAAACTGAGAAGTTGAAAGTGCCTATCCCAGAACAATATGATTCTAGTGAACACATAATCAACTACTATGTAACCTGTCGAATAGATAAAAAAAATTATCTTTAGAAGCAAAGTTGTATTCAAGCTGGCAGATAGCGCAAGTGAAAATGTGAAGGATACTGTTGTACAGTAACTTATATACAGATAAGTAACAGAAGAAGGTTAAGAAAATAGAAAGTTAAAAAATAAGGAATTGTTAGCTTTGTTAACAAGTAAATTGGGAGCTTAGGCCAAATAAAAGAAATGAATTGATTCTCAGGCAATTTTTTTTTCAACTCAGTGAGGGAGGGAGGATTTTATTTTTATGGTTTTTTTTTCGTGTAAAGGGTTGAGTACACTCAGTAAATCTTTTTGCTGTCTTTCCACTTGAAAAAGAGAAAAGGTTGTATTTTAGTGTAATTATAGTATACCTTTTATAACTAACTGCTGTAACAACAGCTGAAAGTATTTGTATTTTATTGTTCTTTTTAATGGTATAGATCTGTCAAACATCATGATCCATTAGAATAGGCCCCAGTAACCAAAGCTTGGGGTAGGAGTCCTTTAAAATGGGAAACGTGGCTCTAAATGTTTGGTTAAACTTGAGTTTACATCGGTGTTGCAGCCATTATCAGCCATTGTGCAGAAATATATGACCTTAAACACCAGCAAATAAATAAATAATTAAATCATGACCCAGTATATCAGAATTTGCCTTGTTACAGTTTATGGGAGAGTGCCTCTGGGCTGGGTGCTCTGGGCACTCTCCCATAAACTGCAACAAGAAAAACCAAGTTACTGCAAACACAGCTAAATAATTATATGTCGAGAAATGTGAAAAAATGACCATTCCAAGTTTTCACAAATTCTTAAAAAAACATGACATAATAAAAATGTCTAATGAGGAGGTTCAAATCCAACGAGGGAGGGCCTGAGAATCAAAAGATTTTTTTTTTTTAGCCTTATAAATACAACTTCTTTGGCATTACTGGGCTAGTCAGGTAAATATTGATTTGGAATATCTGTTAATACCTACAGGGGAAAAGATTCAGCATTACATGTACACTCCATACAAAAAAATTATCCAAAAATCGACTGAGTGTGTTTATGTGTAATTACATAATGTCAGATGTCCACTCACTAATCAGTGTTGATTGGACTGTATTGGGAAAAGATTTGCCAATTAACATATTAATTTCTGTTCACTAAATCTTTTTTTGTACCTGATACATTTTGTTTGGGAATTTTGTATTTATTATTTATTTATTATTTATTGGTGTTTAAGGTCACATATTTTTGCATTTTCATGACCACAACATGAGTATCAACTCAAGACCAGGGGTGAGTGTTAATAAGCTATGTTGCCAATTTTAGAGAGGGTTTGCACCTCCCAAGCATTGGTGACTGGGTCCTATTTTACCAGTAAAACAGAGGCTGTTTACCTCAGTGAACAGGCACTGCTTCACTTCCCGGGGTTCCCGTGGGGAAGGGAATTTTGTATATCAAATAAAACCTTTAAAGGGGAAAATCGGTTCGGTAAATCCCGTTATTTAGGGTGATAAATTCCACCCAAAAAAGAGAATTTCGCCGATCACGTGCAACAGTGTGGCTCTTCCGACAACCGGATCAACATTGCATGAAATATTCTGAAGTCATTGGAGACCGGCGAACAAACTCAGTATTCAGTCTGTTTTTCAACAGACACGGAAAGTTATAGATTTCTTATACATTTTTATTTTTGAACATCAAAGGAATTTAGCTGCTTTTGTCAGGGGAATAACATCATAATCCACCCAAATGTCAAGTTATAACACGATTTTTGTGACATATCTGGCAGCTATTTACAGCCTTGGAAATTCAGTGAAGTGGATTGTTGTTGAAACAGATCAGATCCACCCGCTAGTGCCTTTTTCTGGAGCTATTTTAAAACACAGCATCCAATTTCAACTCGGGACCCTTCCTATCGATAAAGCGTATTGTATATCGCAGCCGAACTAGTGATTATTCTCACCTAATCTGCATATGTTTCTGTTGTCTCTTGTAATTTTCTTGCAAGCTCGTCAGATCAGCTGCAGCAACGTTCTTGTTTGAGGAACCACTGCATATGAAAACAAGAGGCCCCAGGGGGCCTGAGGGCGCTCACCTGACATGGTAGCCTAAATAGCAACCCAGAGAATTGATTTCCACAAGTTGCATCTGCTCCTCCTAAGAAAAGCTGAAACCAAATATCCAAATATTCTGACCAGTGGATCTAAAAAAAGATTTTTAAAGAATATTCCTCATACTGAACTAAGTCATAATTCGGGCTCCCACAGGAAGCCCATATATGAACCCAGGGACTTGGCTTTAACAAACCTGAATCTCACACCCCTAAGGATTCTGCACACCAAATATCAAAACATTCCGTCTGCTGGATCTGAAGAAGAAGATTTTTAAAGAAAATTCCTCATTTTGAACCAAGTTACAATTCGAGCTCCCACAATCAGCCCAAATATGGACCTAGGGACATGGCTTGAACAAACTTGAATCTTACCCCCCTAAGGATGCTGCATAAAAAATATCAAAAGCATTCATCTGCTGGATCTGAAGATTTTTAAATAAAATTCCTCATTTTGAACTAAGTTGTCATTCAGGCTCCCATAGTGAGCCTAAATATGAACCAAGGGACTTGGCTTGAACAAACTTGAATCTCAGCCCCCTAAGGTTGCTCCATGCCAAATATCAAAACATTCCAACTGCTGAATCTGAAGAAGAAGATTTTTAAAGAAAAATTCCTCATATTGACCAAGTTACAATTCGAGCTCCCACAATCAGCCCAAATATGGACCTAGGGACATGGCTTGAACAAACTTGAATCTTACCCCCCTAAGGATGCTGCATAAAAAATATCAAAAGCATTCATCTGCTGGATCTGAAGATTTTTAAATAAAATTCCTCATTTTGAACTAAGTTGTCATTCAGGCTCCCATAGTGAGCCTAAATATGAACCAAGGGACTTGGCTTGAACAAACTTGAATCTCAGCCCCCTAAGGTTGCTCCATGCCAAATATCAAAACATTCCAACTGCTGAATCTGAAGAAGAAGATTTTTAAAGAAAAATTCCTCATATTGACTAAGTTATAATTTGGGCTCCCACAGGGAGCCCAAATATGGACCCATGGACTTGGCTTTAACACACTTGAATCCCCCCCCCCCCCCCCCCAAGGATGCTACTCACCACATATCAAACCATTCCGACTGCTGGATCTGAAGAAGAAGATTTTTTAAGAAAATTCCTCATTTTGAACAAAGTTACAATTCAAGCTCCCACATTGAGCCCAAATATGGACCTAGGGACATGGCTTGAACAAACTTGAATCTCACCCCCTAAGGATGCTGCATACCAAATATCACAAGATTCTGCCTGCTGGATCTTGAGAAGAAGATTTTCAAAGAAATTTGCCTGAAATGCACTAAGTTCGAATTTGGGCTTCTAAAGTGAGCCCAAATATGAATCCAGGTGGCCGATTTGAACAAACTGGAATCAGATCCACCCCACAATGTTGCATACCAAATATCAAAAGATTCTGCCTGCAGGATCTGGAGAAGAAGATTTTTGAAGAAATTTGCCTGAAATGCACTAAGTTCAAATTTGAGCTTCTATAGTGAGCCCAAATATGAATCTAGGGAGCCGATTTGAACAAAATAGAATCAGATCCACCCCACAATGTTGCATACCAAATATCAAAAGATTCTGTCTGCTGGATCTGGAGAAGAAGATTTTTTAAGACATTTGCCTGAAATGCACTAAGTTCAAATTTTGGCTCCTATACTGAGCCCAAATATAAACCCAAGGGGCCAATTTGAACAAACTTGAATCAGATCCACCCCACAATGTTGCATACCCAATATCAAAAGATTCTGCCTGCTGGATCTTGAGAAGAAGATTTTCAAAGCAATTTGCCTGAAATGCACTAAGTTCAAATTTGGGCTCCTATACAGAGCCCAAATATAAACCCAAGGGGCCGATTTGAACAAACTTGAATCAGATCCACCCCACAATGTTGCATACCAAATATCAAAAGATTCTGCCTGCTGGATCTGGAAAAGAAGATTTTCAAAGAAATTTGCCTGAAATGCAGTAAGTTCAAATTTGGGCTCCTATACTGAGCCCAAATATAAACCCAGGGGGCCGATTTGAACAAACTTGAATCAGATCCACCCCACAATGTTGCATACCAAATATCAAAAGATTCTGCCTGCTGGATCTGGAGAAGAAGATTTTTTAAGAAATTTGCCTGAAATGCACTAAGTTCGAAATCGGGCTCCTATACTGAGCCCAAATATGAACCCAGGGGGCCGGTTTGAACAAACCTGAATCAGATCCACCCTCCAATGTTGCATACCAAATATCAAAAGATTCTGCCTGCTGGATCTGGAGAAGAAGATTTTTTAATGTTTTTCCCATTGCCTACAGTGTTAAAAAGTGCTGACTCAGCACTTTTTCAATGTCCCGAAACTGTACCCTATGATAAAACCGATAGCAATTTTTTTTTACCAATTCTTTCTGTTGGTCCTAAGGAAGCTTCACACCAAATAAAAATTCTCGGTGCCGTGCAGTTTTGGAGATATGGGCATTTTAATTTTTTTCTATTTTTAGCTCCTGCGGTTCCCATGGGGCTACGGGAAAAAAAAAATCAGCATAAATTAGTTACTTATGACCCAATAAGCCCTCACATAAAATTTGGTTCAAATCAGCCTCTCGGTTTGGAAAATAGAAATTTTGGGCGGGGCCAAAAATTTTGCCCCTCCCATAACGACGCCAAGTATAGCCCCACAAACTTCTCTTGAACAAATCTGAGTCTACACCTCAAAAGGAAGCTGCACACCAAATATCAAGTCTCTGCTACTGCTGGTTCATGAGAAGAAGATTTTTTAAGATTTCAGCACACTTTTTGGGTGTGGCCCTACCCACGGGCGGGGCAACTTGATTTGAACAAAATCAAATTGCGATGTCATAACAAACTATTATCTCAAATATCAATTAAATTGGTTCAGCGGTTTGGGAGGAGAAGACGCAAACACCATGTTCACGGACGACGGACGGTGAGTGATCACTATAGCTCTCCTGACTGAAAGTCAGGTGAGCTAAAAAGCATCTGAGAGTGTTAGCTCCCTTATATGGCTACCCGAAGGAGGTGTTCTAACTGGGTGGAGTAAGGTCGGGGCATGATGGAAATGAACACATAGTAGTAGAAATATAATTGGAGGATACCACACTCCTCCCGGTTTTAAAAGAAGGAGGATATGTATGCTGGGCAAATGGTTGGTAGGCTGCAACCCTACCAGTTCTGTTGGGGTGCCAAAATGAAATGTGGGATGGGAGTGGAAACTGCCAAATCACCCCCATATTAAGATCTCAGGAAAAATCTCGCATCTCTATCTCATGCATGCAGGTATGTACGCAACTGCATATACATATACATGTATAAAATAGATGCATATATACACAGAGTTGCGCACATAAATACATGCAATGGTATGTACTTCTGTATTTGATTATTTACTGAGGGATGTGATACATCCCACGCCCATTACGAGAGCAGATGGCCAACAGGTCATAAACTGAGGCCTTCCTCAGAACGGCAATGCATTGGGTAACATCCCCAATATACATGTACATGTAGGCTGGTGTTGAGATGTCGATACCCAAGGGGCCATGGAAATAAGGGGAGTCAGTCTCCACCAAAAGACGGTCCGCTGGTATGGCCTGGAGTCCTAAAATTAGGCGATCCGAAAAACAGTAACACTTTACCCCAACAGTGAAGTAACATCTTTCGAATGCTCCAATCCAACTCTTTACCATACCGACAGTGCCTGAAAAACAATGTAAATAATGGATGACCTGTTGGGGGCTACATATATGACTGACAATCTGAAGACCCCGGGAATAAACATCAGACATGGTTGGGGTCCCTTCCCTAGGACCACGAAGATGCAAAACCAGAGACTTATCAGGAATGGCCAACTTGCACACCTCCTCCAAAAAATCGTCCTGTAAGTCCCAAAAAATACTGGGCTCAGTCCTATCTAAACCAACTGCTCCAAGAGCAGACACCTGGGGAAGAAGGGACCTAATCTGAGCCAGGTGTTGCTGAACAAAGACCACAGGAATTTTTCTGAGATGCCTGGAGTGCAAACCGATTCCACTAGCAATACCAGGGTTGGGATCAAGACCCCGGGGGTAGGTATCTGGGTCGCAATAAATTGCAACACCACCCACAACCTGAACTGGCACCTGGGGGGGGGGGGGGGGGGGGACGGGACCTTCCCAGAGTGAGAAATGCTGTAGCAGACAAATCCGGCAAAGACAACATCGATCTCGACCTGTCTAAATGAAAATGGGAGTCAAATGCTTCTACCAGTGGAGTGGGACCTGAGGGCGAAGTTCTTGATAAACAATCAAAATCCAATAAAGGAGTGACAACTGATGGTGAAGGAGCAGCAAGTCCAGGTGGAGGCCTAACAACCGGAGCACCAGAAATCAATGACAGTTCCATGGTCGACTCAATCTGGGGAGTAGTATCCACAACTGGAGATCCAGCTACATGTACTGGAGAAGGGAAAGAACACTGAGATGAAGCAGGCAGATGCCCCGGCACTGTAATGGTTAACTGGTAGAGTGCTGGAAGCCCAAATTTGGGCTTTATTCTGAAGTGCAGGTGCCACAACTTAATGGCTTCATAATCTGTAGATGTGCTTCATATTTTTTAATTGAAATTATTTAGTCTGTGAGGATGTGCCTTGTTACAATTTATGGGAGAGTACCACTAGGCACTCTCCCATAAATTGTAACAAGGCAAAAAGACATGGACAAATCTGGATGACCAAAAATAATTTAGCACTCTACCAGTTAAAGAATCCTGAGCCTGCAAGTCAGTGGGGGTTCCAGGCAATTCAGGGAGAACCCCAGTGGGAAGCTGAGCATCACCTGACAAAATGAAAGGGCGCTGGCCCTGGGGGAACCTGTGCTAAGCACCACATTAATGCTCTCCAATGGAGCAACCCAGCCCTAGAATTCAAGGGCGTAAGAACAAAAGTGGGAGGAACAGGCCATCCCTGGTGCTTACAAAGAGCTACCATACACTTGCTCGAGGCCACAGAAGGCTCTGTATTCGAGGAGATTACTCCACTGTCATCCACCCCTGTACCAACCCATCCAGATCCACCCTTAGAGCCCTGGCAATAGCCATCAAACTATTTAGTTGTTTGGATGGGTTAGGGAGAGAAGCTTCAACTTCTGGCTCCCAAAAATAACCAGGTAGATGGGCAGACTGACAGTGCCTCCTCATGGACCTCGAGATTACCCCGCATTCCGGGAAAGGACACCTGGGAGCCCTTCCCCTCTGGCGTCGAATCTGGGAGGCCTCTGCACTCCCTACCTCCTCAGAGAAGGTAACTTTACGTCCGTCGGACTGATGGGAAGACTGTGGCTGTGTAGCAGCCTTTACCCTAATCTCCCGCTTAGGATGAGGGGAACGGGAAAGATGTCTTTTTCCCCCCCCGACGTAATATTTAATTCTGTGGCCATGAGGGCCCCTGGGTGTGGAAGATCTAGACTTAAAAGACTTGGAACACCCCTACCTCTTCCAACTGGCACTTTAGGGGTCACATATTGTGGACCCTGATCCTTACTGGTGGACGCATCCACCGTTGTTGTTAATACCGTGCTCGTTGGGGTGGTGGGTTTCCCCACCGGAGTGGTTGGGTTGGCATTCTTGTAAACCACCCTTGGGAAGGTTGGGTCCCGTTTAAAACGGATGTCTTGGCATGAGCCTATCACTACTGGGTTTTCTTGCGTGGAAGCTGGCCACCATGATCTTTTGGGGCTTTCTGCCTCCTCATTTTCTGTACCTGTTTTGGACATATCTGAAAAGAAGGGTGACCCCGAGTCAGCTCGCACCGCAGGCATGTAGCGTTTTAGTAGGTTAGCCCAATTTTGTGTGCAACGAAGCGAAGTTAATCCTTATTATTGAGACTTCTTCTTCAAGGTAGACTGTTAATGGTGAGTATATTATGCCAGACATTCTTCAAAAAGATTAATTGTACAAGACATTCTTTTCTGAAAAGGTTAGTTTTGAGTTAAATCACACCGAGGACAAGAGTACTTGTCCAAAAGTTCTGCGTCGTGCTCTGATACATTCACACACACACCATGGTACCATTCCAGACAATAATCGCACTGAATCATAAATGTGCCATTATCGGGTTGACGACAAGTGCAGTACAGGGGAACTGTAGATCCCGAGGGCTTGAGTTCTTGACAGATGTCTTTGTATCCAAGGGGGTAAAGTAGTATCTAAACAAAGCTTCAATTTATCATGGTGAATGGTGGAAACTTTGTTATGGAATTGAATTTTGTAAAGATATGGTTGTATTACCTGTAAAGTGATTCCTGGGCCTAGCCAAACTGGGTTCAATTTCTTAGTTTCCCCTTTTTTATTTCAAAACATAGACTGTATCTTTTGGCTTGTAAGTTGAAGTTAGAGTGTGTTGATCATAATGCTGCTTCATTACCTTTTGTTGAGATTTCAAAGTAGAGCGAGCAGTATCATGGGCTATTCGAATAGACTCAACTAGGTCATTCACATACTCTGAAATGGTACTTGATTCAGGTTTCGGTGGGCACCCAAAAACGAGGTCAGTAGGGTGGCAAACTTCCCGACCCAACATCATTTTATTTGGGGTGTACCCTGTGTGTCGATTAACAGCTGACCGCAGAGCACCCGCCAATTGAGCCAGATGTAAATCCCAAGTGGATTGGGTTCTACCTACAAAACATCTCACTGCATCCATAAGGGTGCGATTATATCTCTCCACCTGGCCATTGGCGGATGGCCTGTAAGCTGTGGTTCTGGCCTTAAAGATGTTCAAGGCCTCACAGACAAGGGTGAATAACTTACTTTCAAAGTTAGTTCCCCTGTCTGTAAAAATCTGATTTGGGCATTCAAAACGGGTAAAAAACTCATTAACAGCAGCAGTGGCTGTCACTTCTGCGGTTTGACAAGGGAGGGGAATACACTCCACCCATTTGGTGAACTGATCCACCATCATCAATATAAACTCATTACCACGTTCTGTACGCGGTAGGGGTCCTAGAAAGTCAAGATGAACCCGCTCCATGGGTGCACCAGCATGATAAAGGGTTAAAGGATGCCTTGCCCGTCTGGAGGGTTTCTTTCTTTGGTTGCAAAGGGCACATGCTTTTACATATTGTTCAATATCTTCTGACATTCGAGGCCAATAATATTTTTGTTTTAATCGAGCTTGTGTGCAGGAATATCATGCCCAAATGACAACGCCTCGGCCTGGAGGGATTTGGGAATCACCAAGACAGTTTCCTCATTTTTGCGCCGTTTACATTACAAGCGATTGTCATGATAGAATCTATGTAGATTGGTCCAATATGTTTTAGCAATTGGGCTTGCCAAGAACAGGGTGGACTCGGAGGGCTCCTCTTTGGACAATAACCATTTTACCAAGAATGTTAGGTCAGGGTCCGACCACTGCTCTGTCATAAGGTCATTTTGAGAATAACCTGCAAAGCTATGGCTAGCTCGGTCTATAACTGTGTGGGTCGCACAAATTGTAGGGAGGTGTAACCCATCCAAATCAGAGAGACCAAAATGTCCATCACTATCCAATGTACTAGCTTTATATGGGTCATCTATGGTGGGGAGGTTCAATCCGTCCCAGTCAGAGAGGCCAAAATGTCCCTCACTATCAACTGTACTAGTTTGATATGGGTCACATATGGTAGGGGGTCTAAACCGTCCCAGTCAGAGAGGACAAAATGTCCCTCACTATCAACTGTAGTGGGCTGATATGGTAGTGAGTGGTGTAGCTTTCCACCCTCCACCCACAAGTCTAGGCTATGAACTTTGGTGACTTTCAAGTCATTATGGGTATAAGCCACTTTTGGTATTGGGTCTGTGTCTAAAGGGGGAAACGTACTCAACGGAACCACATTATCTACTTCAGTAAAGAAATTTCCCCACTCTTTGTCTATCCGAGAGCAATAATTGCACGCCCCGCAAGGCAGATCAGACAGGGAAATACCCACCCTGTAATTTGGACAGGTGCCCTCATCTGGGAGGCGTGAAAGAGCATCAGCATTGACATGCTTGTTACCTTTCCGATGTTTGATAGAAAATTGATACTGGCCAAGTTCTTCCATCCAACAGGCTATCTGTCCCTGGGGATTCTTAAAATTCACAAGCCATGTCAGGCTGCTGTGGTCCATTCTAATTGTAAATTTACGACCCAGCAATAAATGTCTGAACTGTCTGGTGAAACGAACAACCGCTGACAATTCCTTCCGGGTTGTACAGTACTTCCGTTGTTCTGAAGTTAAGACAAAACTGCCATAAGCTATAACTTTTTCCTGGCCATCCTGGAACTGCAAGAGTTCAGCTCCAATGGCGTGACCAGAAGCATCGGTGTCCAGAATAAAAGGGTCATTCTTGGTCGGAAAAGAAAGAAGAGGAAGGGGGGGGGGGGGGAGGTTAGTGCATGCTTTATATCACTAAATGCCTTGGATTCCTCTTCCCCACAAGCAAAAGCATTCTTCCCAGTTATATGATAAAGAGGAGCTGCCAATTTTGCGTAATCCTTAATAAAGGACCTATGGTAATTAGCTAACCCTAGAAACCGTTCAACATCTTTTGTCGATCTTGGTTCGGGCCAATCATGAATGACTTCCGTGGCATTATTTCCAATTTCTAAACCCTCAGGGGAAATGTGGCGACCCAGAAATTCAATTTGTTTTTGGAAGAGCAGACACTTTTTAGGTTTCAGTTTTAACTGATATTAGCGTAATGTGCTTAAAACCTGTGTCAAATTGGAAATATGATCCTCAAAATTTTTGCCTAGCACAATTATATCATCTAGGAATGCCAACGCTATTTCCCAGTTTAGTCCTCTGAGGACTAAATCCATGACTCGGGAAAAACAGGCTGGCGCATTACATAATCCATAGCCCATCCGATTAAACTCGTACAGGCCATAGTTGGTGATAAAGGCAGCTTTTTTCTTATCACTTTCCTCTATATAAATCTGCCAGTATGCCTGATTTGCATCCAGCTTGGAAAACCACTGATTGCCGGCAAGGGTGTCCAGGCAATCATCAACAAGGGGCAGTGGAAAGCTATCTTTAACGGTCACAGAAATTAACACTCGGAAATCTAAACACCACCTTACTCCACCACATGGTTTCCGAATCAGGACAGGAGCTGCAGCCCATTCTGAGGTGGAGGCCTGGAGGGTCTGATGATATCAGCATCCAGCATCTTCTGCAGGTGAAGTTTTTCTTCATCCACAAAGCATGCAGGAGTACGACGCATATGTAATTTGATGGGTTTAGCCGAATAAGTGTCAATAGTGTGTTTGATGGTGGTGAAATTTCCCAAAACAAACTCATGCCGAGCGAATACATCTTGGTATTGTACTAGCAAGTTACTGAGTATGGTTGTCTGCTCTTGGTTTAGAGGCGTAGATGATTTTTGTAGCAAATCTGCTAAGTGGTCTGGGACTTGAGCCATGTCCCCGTCTACATTTGGATTTAGTTCGGCTAACTGGGAGTAGGGCTGCACGGTATTACGGTATACCGGCTGGTACCGGTATTGAAATCGTCACCGGTTAAAAAACGTCCATCAAAAATGAATACCGGTATACCGTGAGTAACGGTATACAATTTTGGGGTCCGGTATTATGATTTGAAATTCGCGTTTTCTTGAAATAAAAATATAAATAATGCGCGAAAATAGGGCAAACACATATTAAATGCAAGGGATATCAGGAATAAAAAAAATATTTTTGGAGCAATAGATAGAAGTATTACTTACTGCTCTGGGAAAATGAGTGATTTGAATGGAAGAACGACAATAATCCATGTTTACAAAGTTATTGAACCTATTGTTTAATACGAAAATAAGTCATAAAATTATCATTGGGTTTACTGGCTTTCATCTGAGTCTCGGATACAAGTAAATTTCTCTTTGTCAATTTAATTCCTGTAAAAACATGGTCAACCTCTCTTGACTGATAAGCGTTTAATTACTGAGCCAGTCATTGTGCTAATTGCGTATATGTGGCTTCATGAAAAACAGTGGCAAGCAAAAGTTTTTTATCAAAACGGGTGTCCAGTTGATGGAATTCCACAACCAGTAGTAGCTCCTCCCCTTCTCTTATCTTCCTGCTGTAAACTTCCTCAGATGACAATGTTAAGTGTCAGCTGTCATATGTCAGGCCAGTCGGTCTATTGATATTAAGCACGCCTCCAAGACGTGATCGCCCTTCAGTTTCACGACAGTCTGCAGGTGTCAATCACAGCCGACAATGTTTTCTCCCAGTGATGGCGTCACACGTCTGTCATATTTGACAAAAATTGTTGCACATTTCGCAATTGTGAATATGTGTGATTTGAAACATTTTTTTTGGTCAGATTGCTGACAAACAACGAATTAATGAACTCCAAAATTCTGTTACATTATGAGTAAACTCAGCACTTAAAACGTACCGAATTACATGAGTTGTTTTTCATCTGGGACCTTGTAGTTGTACATCAAGCACTTTCATAAAAGTAAGGTACATGTATTTCAGTTTTATTTTGTTTTCAATCTGAACTGTTTCACGGTATACCGGTATACCGCGGTATTGTTTTCAATACCATCACCGGTACCAAAATCAGAATACCGTGCAGCCCAAAGTGGGAGGGGTTCACCCTCAACCACCTTCCCTATTACGGTACCCTTTTTTAAAGTGACAAAGTGATCACTGGGGTTAATCAGGGCAATTAGTCAATTACCTGTGCACTCTATTCAGAGTGGGCTGTTCTTGGTATCAAGAGATTGGAGTCGAGGTCGGGCTCCACTATGTACATAGGCATTGACTGGGGTAGTCTGCATTGCACCCTGACTACTGAGTTGGGAGGCACCACTGCCTTCTGTAAGAGGGAGACTAACTTGTTCTGAATGTCGATGCCATATAGACTGCATGTCAAGCACTTCTGACTCGATTTGAATCTCATTTTGGGCCAAGTCAATCCGCACCTTATTGTCACTCGTGAAATCCAGCCCCAACAGCAAATCATCCTCTATAGAAGCCACATATACATGTACCTGAATCTGGTCAACAGTTTTTCCTAATTTTAAATGTACCAGGCCAATTATTTTACCCTTCATAGAGAGTTTTTTACCTGCTGTGTGAATGGTTACTTCTTTTACAACAGGGGAATTATGTCAATATAATCTAATAGTCTATCAGAAATAATTGTGACCTCGGCTGCAGTATCAATTATTGCATTAAGGTGAATGTTCTCCAATTCAGCTGGGACGAAAACTGTTGAGCGAGACCTCAGACGTCAAAAAGTTATACTTTCTGGTAAAGGGGAATCAATGGGGTTGGAAAGGCCTTTTACATCAGGTGGGGTCAAGTGTTGGCCTATTGGGTCGACCCGGTGGCGTTTAAATCCTCACCAAAGGAAACTGAAGCTGATGGATTAACATTTGTACGTTCTGCAGGTTTATTGAAGTCTTTCCTGGCTGGACACTCTTGTGAGAAATGGGATAGAGAACCACAGTCCCAGCAACGCCTTCGGTCTGGGGAGGGAGATCTACTCGTTTGGCCTCTATTGTTTGATTGGCCTCGTACCCGCCAGTTGGTCGAACGGCTTTTAATGTCTGCCATGAAAGATGTTATGACATGCGTAAGAGCATTAATATCCTTGGAGACTGTCTGCATCTCCTTGGTAAGACTGGTGGTGATGTTTTCCACCTGGTTGGAGAGATTTCTTATTTCAGGGTCCACCGATCTATTTGGGGGAGACAGACTCCTAGGTGGTGATTTCAAGATGGACTTTGGGACTGATGCCGCTTGGGACCGAGCAGGACTATATCCCCTGTAACGGTCAGGGCTTGGTGGGCGTACCCTCAAGTATGGGTTCGAAGAGGAACTGGGGGTAAATGCCCTCTGGCCTGTAGAACCAGTACTGCGGCTCTGACAGTCAGATCCCCAAATTGCTTTATTGGTATACTGGTACCATTTAGTTTTATCAATAGCCTCTTCTAGAGTACGGGGGCGGAGATTGGAAACGTACTGGCCAGCATTTTTATCTTCTAATCCGTGACAAAAGCGCATTATTATTTGTTGATTCATGTGTTCTTCAGGCAGTCTACCAAATGCATGGATAGCCAGGGTTTGAATCTCATCCGCCCACTCTTCAAGCTTAATGACGGGAGACTGCTGCAATTGCGCAAATTTCATTTGAGCTGTTTCGGGAAGGTCATAAAGGCCAAATTGTTTTTCCATTTTGTGTAGGATATCTTGGGTGTCCATTTTGGTGTCCTGATGTATGAGAGTCGTGAAGTAATCACTGGCTTTCCCTTTTAAACACCAACATAAATTCAATTTGGTGTCTTGTGCTGTCCACGCCTGGATGTGGGAGAAATGAATAAACTTGACCCGAAAAGCCTGCCAATTGGTGGTGCCATCATATGTCAAGTACTTAGGCACATGTCGATGTTGATCACCCTGTATTCTTTGGGATGTGTACCCACCAGAATTAGGCGGTGGTGGGTTGATCAACCCCTGTAACATTGTTATAGCCCCCATATTATATTGAGATTGATATATCCTTAAGCTGATAATTATGTGAGAAAGATTTTTTTTTTATTTCTGCATTTTCTGACTGGTCTAACTCTTTTGCACTCAGTGACCTTGTTTACATCTTTGTTACACTGATATATTGTACATATAGCTGTTGATTGTTTAATTGTTTAAATAGGTCAATGACCTTGTTTACTTGAACTTTAACAGAATCCCCCAGAAACTAATAGAACATTGCAGAAACTTCCTCTTCTGGGACATTCTATCTGGTTACTATATAAAGGTTTGTCAGCAGAATTCAAAAACTCATTTTAGAAAATCATTTCAGAAAGACTAACTTCAATTGTTTCCATTGGAGATTATTATTGTTTCAGAGCAGTGCATTTATTATAGAAGCAGTGCTTCTTTGTGAATTTGGAAGATTGATTCCAAAAGAGAATTTTGAAGAGAATTTGTTCGTCTTGGAAAAGAGAATTTATACTTTCTGTGAAACAGAATAATATTTTGTGAAAAGCCAGGATTCTACTGGATTGTTTGGAAATTACCTGTGGCGCCAATACTTCTTGGATTTTTATTCCATTTGAATTTTGCAGAGAATTTTATTATATTTTATTGGCGACTGCTGAAATTTCTAAGTGAAAATTTTATTATAAATCTATGGGATACTGTTTCTGAAGAGACATTCTTGGATTTAATACTACATCTACCAGCTGGTAACTTTCTTCAGAAGATACTTCACCACTGGATTACTGGATTCTGTCAAACTGTACTTTGGACTATTTCTATAATTGATAAGTACCATTGTTTTTTTTTATTTTCTGTAACCCAATTAGTGTAAAAGATCCTTGTATCATTTTTTTTTTATATCAATTTTTTTTAATTAAATTTCAGAATAGTTAAATTCATAGTTTTGTTGCTGATTCTCAGATTTCTTTCTGTTACCAATATCATTAATAATTCCACACTGTAACAGAAATTGGGGGCTTGTTGCCGAGATTGAATGTTAGGTAACGAGAAAGCTTTATTTCCATATTTCAATTATTATTTTGGCTCACTTTCAAAACATTGAAACTTTCTTTGAAACTTTCAATATTATTATTTATATAATCTGAAAAACCAGCAAACCTTTTCATCATGGTATTTATTGTGACAGAATTTATTTCTGAATTTGAAAGATCGGAAGATCTCCTAGTTTGGCCCTTTTAGAATCTCTTAAGAAGGAGGATTTATTTCAACTTGCTCAGTGTCTAAAATTACCTGCCATCCCTGGTCTGAACAAGCATAAACTTAAACAGCTCATTGTTAATCATTATATTGAGGAGGGTCTTTTGCCTCAGTCTGGGTCACCTGTCTCTGAACCACAACCTACTGGTGCCCTTGAACTCAAAAAGTTAGAATTAGAACTAAAGAAATTAGAAATGCAACAAGAAATGAAAAGGCAGGAAAATGAAATGAAATTAAAAGAATTAGAGGCCCAAAAAGAAAAAGAAGAAAGAGAAAATGAAATTAAATTAAAAGAATTAGAAGCTCAAAAAGAAAGGGAACAAATTCAGGCTCAAAAAGAAAGGGAACAAATTCAGGTTCAAAAAGAGGAAAGGGAATTAAAATTGAGGGAAATAGAAGCTCAAAAAGAAATGCACTTAAAAGAATTAGAAATTCAGGCCCAAAAGGAAATAAAAATAAAAGAATTAGAATCTCAACATCAAGGCTCAAATGTAATTTCTCCATGTAGATTTGATGCAACTAAACATGTTAGGCTAGTTCCCCCCTTTCAAGAAAAAGAAGTTGATAAATATTTTTCACATTTTGAAAAAGTGGCAACAAGTTTAGAATGCCAAGGGATGTCTGAACTTTGCTACTGCAAAGTGTTTTGAAAGGGAAGGCCCAAGAAATCTATTCCGCTCTATCTTCTGAGCAAAGCAACAATTATGACGCTGTTAAAGAGGCAATACTTAAGGCATATGAACTTGTTCCAGAGGCCTATAGGCAGAAATTCAGAAATTATTATAAAAATGAAAATCAAACTCATGTGGAATTTGCCAGAGAAAAGCAAAATTTATTTGACAGGTGGTGCCACTCAAAAGAAATAGGGAAAGATTTTACAAAATTAAAGGAAATGATGCTGATTGAGGAGTTTAAAAGGAAAGATACATTCAGATGTAAAGGCCCACCTGGATGAACAAAAAGTTGACACATTAAATAGAGCAGCAGTACTGGCAGATGACTATGCCTTAACTCATAAAATCAGGCTTGACAATTTCAGGAGAGCGATTTTTTAGCTCTCCTTACTGCCCTCCTGAAAGAATTAAGGAGAGCGAAAAATTGCCCTCCTAAATATTTTGGTCTGGGATGATTGAGATTACATGTACATGTATTATGCTCACATTAAATTTTTGTTGTAAAGCAAAAATGTAATTTAACTTCGAAGTCACATAACATCACGTAATTTCATTTTGAAAGTGGTTTTGCGGTAAAAGGTAATGGCTGCAACCATACCCAAACACAGTTGCAATCATTTGAAGCAAAATGGGTCACAGCAATATTTTTTTTTCTGTCAGTTTCAAGTTCAACAACTGATATCACAGTTTGAGGGGTAATTATTCAAGGAATATTGACACTATAATATACTACCATTACTACTATCCTGTCACTTGAAGCACTTGCACCAGGATCTGACTGTAGATTCAAGCAGACCTGTTGTCCAAGAAGTCATATGCCTACCACCCTACCACTACCACCTTCAACCCCCTGGGGGGGGGGGGGGGGGGGGGGGTTGAAGGTGGTAGTGGTAGGCATATGACTTCCTTGGACAACAGGTCTGGGTACACGCACAGGTCTTGTCAAGTGTTTGTTCGGTTGTTGAGTGAGACATCTAGATGTCTAAGAGATTTCGCTTTACCTTAGTAAAGTTAATAAAATCACTGATGTAGTCTGTTGGTTTCAGTTTCAATGAGTTCGTACAACTGGATACTTAAAATGCTGTGTAAAGCTAATTGCTCTCCTAAGCTGATTGAGGAGAGCGATTTTTTGCCCTCCTGCATTTTTCAGAATGCCAGGCCTGTAAAATGAGTCGCAACGCCACAAATTTTTGGCCCCACAAGAATTCTTTCCAAAGTGGACCTAGACCAGCTTCAGATAAAACTCATCCTTCCAATCATCTTTCCCATCCTACAAACTTTTCACCACCTAAATTTAATCGGAAGCCTAATGAGAACAAGAGGCCCCACGGGGCCTGAGGGCGCTCACCTGATACTGGCCGAGTCATATCACCAAAATAGCAAGGGATTCTGCCTTGTGGTTATTATCAGTTTTTCAACATAAAAGTGTTTTCTCTACTTAGTAACCCAGAGTGTTCATATGTTAGATCCCCATATTGGGTACTCAATAATTTATCTATTTATTTATTGGAATTTAAGGTCACTTTCTAAGGCTACATCATTACAGAGGCATAATTATAATATCAGGTTTGGTCAATCGTTTATGCCTATTACTGCCCACTTTACAGGGCTTTCAACGCAGGAATTGGTTACTGGGCCCAATTTTATCAATAAACCAGAACTTGAACAAATTTCAATTTGCCGCTTCTAAGAAAACTAAAAATCAAATATCAAAAGATTCTGACAGGAGTAACAGAAAAAAAAGATTTTTTAAGAATATTTCTCATACTGAACTAAGTTATACATGGGCTCCCATAGGGAGCCCAAAAATAAAAGCTTCTGAAGCAGTGTTTTGGGAGAAGAAGATTCTTCAACGTTATTCCCATTAGCTACACTGTTAAAAAATGATGACTCGGCACTTTTAGTCCTAGAAAAGAAACTTATGATAAAATTTTTACCATTTTTTTCTTCCGGTCCTAAGGAAGCTTCACACCATATAAAAATTCTCAGTGCCATGTAGTTCTGGAGATATGGGCATTTAAAAAGAAAAAAATTTTTTAGCTCCTGCAGTTCCCGTGGGGGACAGGAAAACAATTTATGGCATAAATTAGGTACTTATGACCCAATAAGCCCTCATATCAAATTTGGTTCAAATCGACTTTTTGGTTTGGAAAATAAAAATTTTGGTATAATTTGGGCTCCCACAGTGAGCCCAAATATGAACCCAGGTACTTGGCTTTACCAAACTTCACTCTCAGCCCCTAAGAATGCTGTACATCAAATATCAAAACATTTTGACTGGTGGATCTGAAAAAAAAATTTTTTTTAAAGAATATTCCTCATATTGAACTAAGTTATAATTTGGGCTCCCACAGGGAGACCAAATATGAGCCGAAGGACTTGACTTGAACAAACTTGAATCTCACCTCCCTAAGCATACTGTATACCAAATATCAAAAGATTCTGACCGGTGGATGCGAAGAAGAAGATTTTAAAAGAATATACCTCGTATTGCACTAAGTTACAATTTGGGTTCCCAAAGGGAGTCCAAATATGAACTCAGGGACTTGGCTTGAACAAACATCAATCTCACCCCCCTAAGGATGATGCATAGCAAATATCAAAAGATTCTGATTTGTGGATCCGAAGAAGAAGATTTTTAAAATATATCCCTCATATTGCACTAATTTGAACATTTGGGTTCCCATAGGGAACCCAAATATGGACCGAGGAATTTGATTTCTACAAATATGTGAATCAATGTTCCAAAGATGTTATATGTAAAATATGAAAGCTTTTAGAGCAGTGGTTTGGAAGAAAACAATTCTTTATTTTTTTCCCATTGCCTACTGTGTTAAAAAATACTGACTCAGCACTTTTTCAGAGTCCCGAAAAAGTACCCTATGATAAAACCGATAGCAATTTTTTTTTACCAATCCTTTCTGTTGGTCCCAAGAAAGCTTCACACCAAATAAAAATTCTCACTGCCGTGCAGTTTTTGAGATATAGGCGTTTTAATTTTTTTCTATTTTTAGCTCCTGTGGTTCCCACGGGGCTACAGGAAAAAAAATTTCTGCATAAATTAGGTACTTATGACCCAATAAGCCCTCACATAAAATTTGGTTCAAATTGGCCTCTCGGTTTAAAAAATAGAAATTTGGGGTGGGGCCAAAATTTTTGCTCCTCCCATAACATCGCCAAGTATAGACCTACAAACTTCTCTTGAACAAACTTGAGTCTACACCTCAAAAGGAAGCTGCATACCAAATATCAAGTCTCTGCTATTGCTGGTTCTTGAGAAGAAGATTTTTTAAGAATTGGAGCATTTTTGCCCCACCCCTCTGCTCAATATGAGCCGAAACCTAATTTGCCCAAAAATCAAAATGCCGCTATATAACCCCTACTCACATGAAATTTCATTAACATGCAGCCAGTGGTTTGGAAGAAAAAGACCCAAACACCACCTTCACGCCGGACGACGGACGCCGGACGACGGACGACGGACGAAAAGTGATCAGAAAAGCTCACCCTGACTTTCAGTCAGGTGAGCTAATAAGTCATCCAATGCCAGCCCTACACCATTACGACCCAACAGTTCAACTAAAACTTGTAATTATTGTAAGAAAGCAGGTCATTTATTATCTGATTGCTGGCTGTTAAAAAGGAAAAATGAGTCCTCTACTTCACAGAATGCACTAGCATGTGCTCCATGCCCTGAAAATTATGTTATAAAGCAAGACGCTTTAGAAAATTATAAGCCATTTATTTCTGAAGGCTTTGTTTTCCTTGATGGGGATAAGCACTGTTCCTTACCAATAAAAATACTGAGAGTCACAGGGGCTACTCAGTCATTAATGTTAGAAGGCATTTTGCCATTTTCTGAAGAAAGTGCTACAGGGGCACAAGTTCTAATATCAGGTATTGAGTCAAACTCTTTAAAGGTCCCACTTCATAAAATAAATTTAAGAAGTAGCTTAGTAAATGGGGCTGTGACAGTAGGAATCAGACCTACTCTACCTGTAAAAGGTATTTCTTTATTATTGGGAAATGACTTAGCTGGTGACAAAGTCACTGTAGAACCTCAAGTGGTGGATAAGCCGAGCACAGATGAAAGTATTATTAATTTGAAGGAATGTTTTCCTTTTGCCTTTCCAGCATGTGCTGTGACTCAGTCCATGGCAAAGAAAACTGAGGTTGATAACAACCTCAATTGTGTTGATTTAAACAGCAAAGCTGAGGATAAGAACTGTCACAGAATTACGGATTCTGAAGACATTGATTTGTCTCAGACATTTTTGAGTCAGTGTGATGACTCGTCCAGACATTGTAAAGAGGCCACTACACCTGAGAGTGATAGGGGGACCTCCTTGAATGTCATTTCCCGGACATCTTTAATTCAGGAACAGGAAAGTGATTCTGACCTTGCCGAGCCACGTGAAAAGGCTCTAACACAAGCTGAAGCCCAAAACTCCCCTGTCTTATTTCAGAAAATATGGTGTACTTATGAGGAAATGGCGACCACCAGAAGAACCCTCCAATAGTGATTGGGAGGTTATTTATCAAATAGTTGTCCCCACTAAATACCGGAATGAAATAATAAGCCTGGCTCATGAACATCCAATGGCTGGACATTTGGGAGTTAGGAAAACCTACTCTCATATTCAGCAATGTTTTTACTGGCCCAAGCTTCGACAGGATGTTGTTGAATTTTGTAAAACCTGCCACACCTGTCAAATTGTAGGAAAACCCAACCAGAAGATTCCTCCTGCTCCCCTTCAACCAATCCCTGCTTTTGAGGAGCCATTTAGTAGAATTATTATTGATTGTGTTGGCCCATTGCCTAGAACAAGATCTGGAAATGAATATCTTCTTACCATCATGTGTGCTTCTACACGATTTCCTGAAGCTATACCTCTAAGAAATATTAAAACTAAGACAATAGTTAAGGCCTTGATAAAATTTTTTACAACTTTCGGTCTACCCAGGTCAGTGCAATCGGACCAAGGCTCAAATTTTATGTCAAACCTTTTTCAGCAGGTGATGTATGAGCTCAAAATTAAGCAGTACACATCAAGTGCCTACCATCCCGAAAGTCAAGGAGCTCTAGAATGCTTTCATCAAACACTGAAGACCATGATAAAGGCCTATGGGGAGGATAATGAGAAGGATTGGGATGAAGGAGTACATCTCCTCTTATTTGCAGTCCGTGAGACTGTACAGGAATCTCTGGGGTTCAGCCCTTTTGAATTAGTGTTTGGACACATAGTGAGGGGTCCACTCACTGCTTTGAAGGAGAAATGGCTCGAAGAAGAGCCACCTGAAATTTCTCTTCTGGACTATGTGTCCACTTTTAAGGAAAAATTGCAGCAGGCCAGAGAAATGGCAAATAAACATTTACAGAAAGCCCAGAGTCATATGAAGACCTGGTATGATAAAAAGGCGAAATTTCGCTCCTTTAAACCTGGGGACAAGGTGCTAGTATTATTCCCTGTAAAGGGCAATGCTTTACAAGCAAGATATTCAGGCCTTATATTGTTAAGCACAAGATCAGTGATACTGATTATGTTGTTGAGACTCCCGATAGACTCAAAAATACTCAGCTGTGCCATATAAATATGTTGAAAACTTATTATGAGAGAGAACCAAACTCTCTACCAGTCTCAACAGTCACCCACATGGATGAGCTGGAAAATCCTGTAGAGGATATTCATGAAGGCGGCGAAAATGTACCTCTGAAGTTACAGAACTCAGATGTCCTGAGAGATCTACAAAATAAAATAGATTATTTACTGCCTGACCAAAGAAATGATTTAGTTGATTTAATTTTCAAATATCAACACTTATTTCCCGATGTGCCTAGTAGGACATCTGTTATTTTTCATGATGTTGATGTAGGAGAGTCAAATCCCATCAAACAGCATCCATATACATGTAGATTGAACCCTTTCAAAGCCGAGATCATGCAAAAGGAAATACAGTATATGCTGGACAATGATATCATAGAACCTAGCCATAGCAACTGGAGTTCGCCCTGTATACTCGTCCCAAAACCTGATGGCAGTTACCGATTTTGTACGGATTACCGAAAGGTGAACAGCCTCACCAAAACAGACAATTATCCAATTCCTAGAATTGATGACTGCATTGACAAACTTGGCCATGCTAAATTTGTGACAAAATTTGACTTGTTAAAGGGTTATTGGCAAGTCATCTTTCGTTACCCCATTTGGGTTGTATCAATATAAGTAACCCCTTTTGGCATGAAAAACTCTCCGGCAACATTCCAGCACATGGTTAACCACTTAATTGCAGACCTAGATCACAGTGAAGCTTATATTGATGATGTTATTATACACACAGATACAAATTTGGCTGATCATCTAAAGCATATTCATGAATTTTTTGACAAAGTGACCCAAGACAACCTAACTATTAACTTGGTAAAATCAGAATTTGGCAAAGCAACTGTAAATTATTTAGGTCATGTTGTGGGGCAGGGGCAGGTGAGGCCGATTGCGGCTAAAGTTGATGCCATCGTAAATTTTCCAGTACCAAACTCTAAAAAAGAGCTCATGAGATTCTTAGGCATGGCTGGATATTATAGAAAATTTTGTTTAAATTTTTCAGATGTTGTCTCCCCTTAGACCAGTTTATTGAGCAAAAGGGTTACATGTAAGTTTGTTTGGACTGAGGAATGTCAGAAATCCTTTAACAGAATAAAAACTTTATTAAATAATTCCCCTGTCCTGGCCAGTCCCAATTATGAAAAGCAGCCCTTCAAATTATTCATAGATGCAAGTGACAATGGAGCAGGTGGGTATATTGCCCAGGAAGATTCCCAAGGTATTGATCACCCTGTATGTTATTTTTCCAGAAAATTTCTCAAACATCAAAAGAATTACTCTACAGTAGAAATTTGGCTCTAATTTTGGCATTAACCCATTTTGATATGTATCTAGGAACCGCCCAATGTCCAATTACAGTTTACACCGATCATAACCCCTTAACATTTATCAGTAAAATGAAAAACAAGAATCAAAGATTATTGCGGTGGAGTTTAGCCCTTCAAGAATATAATTTAGAGATTAGGCATATTTCGGGAAGAGATAATGTTGTAGCTGATGCTCTTTCCAGAATATCCTAATTTAAATGATATGATCGGTCCCTATTCACTTCAAGTGTATATATGTTTATTAAAAAAAAAAAAAATAAATTATGAAGATTATGGTGTGTGTGTATTGTAAACCAGCCAGAGTCTGCTAAAATTATGTAAAAGGTTTTCAGTACCTTCAAACTTTTTCTTTTAAGGCGGGGTGTGTTATAGCCCCCATATTATATTGAGATTGATATATCCTTAAGTTGATAATTATGTGAGAAAGATTTTTTTTTATTTCTGCATTTGCTGACTGGTCTAACTCTTTTGCACTCAGTGACCTTGTTTACATCTTTGTTACACTGATATATTGTACATATAGCTGTTGATTGTTTAATTGTTTAAATAGGTCAATGACCTTGTTTACTTGAACTTTAACAGAATCCCCCAGAAACTAATAGAACATTGCAGAAACTTCCTCTTCTGGGACATTCTATCTGGTTACTATATAAAGGTTTGTCAACAGAATTCCAAAACTCATTTTTAGAAAGCCATTTCAGAAAGACTCACTTCAGTTAAAACACAGCAGTTGTTTCCATTGGAGATTATTATTGTTCTAGGACAGTGCATTTATTATAGAAGCAGTGCTTCTTTGTGAATTTGGAAGATTGATTCCAAAAGAGAATTTTGAAGAGAATCTATTCGTCTTGGAAAAGAGAATTCATACTTTCTGTGAAACCGAATAATATTATTTTGTGAAAAGCCAGGATTCTACTGGATTATTTGGAAATTACCTGTGGCACCAACACTTCTTGGATTTTTACTCCATTTGAATTTTGCGGAGAATTTTATTATATTTTATTGGAGACTGCTGAAATTTCTAAGTGAAAATTTTATTACAAATCTACGGGATACTGTTTCTGAAGAGACATTCTTGGATTTAATACTACATCTACCAGCTGGTAACTTTCTTCAGAAGATACTTCACCACTGGATTACTGGATTCTGTCAAACTGTACTTTGGACTAATTCTATAATTGATAAGTACCATTGTTTTTTTTTATTTTCTGTAACCCAATTAGTGTAAAAGATCCTTGTATCATTTTTTTTTTTATATCAATTTTTTTTAATTAAATTTCAGAATAGTTAAATTCATAGTTTTGTTGCTGATTCTCAGATTTCTTTCTGTTACCAATATCATTAATAATTACACACTGTAACAAACATGGACGGATCAGGCTTAACGTCAGCTGAACTGTCACTTTTTGGAGGGTTTGGTTGGGGGGGGGGGGGGGGGCAGATAACCGGGCCTTTGAAATAGCATCCTGTTACGGTATGGAAATATTATTGATATTGGTAACAGAAAGAAATCTGAGAATCAGCAACAATAACTATGAATTTATCTATTCTGAAATTTAATTAAAAAAAATTGATATAAAGAAAAAATGATAGAAAGATCTTTTACACTAATTGGGTTACAGAAAATAAAAAAAAACAATGGTACTTATCAATTATAGAATTAGTCCGAAGTACAGTTTGACAGAATCCAGTAATCCAGTGGTGAAGAATCTTGTGAAGAAAGTTGGTACATGTAGTATTAAATCCAAGAATGTCTCTTCAGAAACAGTATCCCGTAGATTTGTAATAAAATTTTCACTTTGAAATTTCAGCAGTCTCCAATAAAATATAATAAAATTCTCCGCAAAATTCAAATGGAGTAAAAATCCAAGAAGTGTTGGTGCCACAGGTAATTTCCAAATAATCCAGTAGAATCCTGGCTTTTCACAAAATAATATTATTCGGTTTCACAGAAAGTATGAATTCTCTTTTCCAAGACGAATAGATTCTCTTTAAAATTCTCTTTTGTAATCAATCTTCCAAATTCACAAAGAAGCACTGCTTCTATAATAAATGCACTGTCCTAGAACAATAATAATCTCCAATGGAAACAACTGCTGTGTTTTAACTGAAGTGAGTCTTTCTGAAATGGCTTTCTAAAAATGAGTTTTTGAATTCTGTTGACAAACCTTTATATAGTAACCAGATAGAACGTTCCAGAAGATAAAAATTCTAACAGTTTCTATCAGTCTACAGGTGATTCTGTCACAATCCAAGTAAACAAGGTCCCTGACCTACTTAAACAATCAACAGCTATATGTACAATAATTGTAGATCAGTGTAACAAAGATGTAAACAAGGTCACTGAGTGCAAATGAGTCAGACCAGTCAGAAAATGCAGCAATAATAAAAAAATATCTATCTCATATAATTATTCAGTAAGGATATATCAATCTCGATATAATATGGGGGCTATAACAACCCCAAGCATTATGTGCAAAAAACTGACTGGAGCTGCTTGGCGAGTTTCACCTTCTCTGCCACCTCCAATGATTGGGGGCAAAAGTCACGGTCATCTCCAGCCTGGTGTGGAGACAAATCAATGGCTGTTAAAACCAACCTAGTTACTTTTAAATTTGGAATGTCCCTCAATATGTCAACATCAACATTCCCATTCTCCTCCCTCTTCCACAAAATGGCTAGGGCTGTGTCAATAGTCATATCTGAAATGCGGAACAGTTCTGGAAAGCCACATTGGTTGACCAAAACCGGTGCCGTAAAAGCAGCACCCTTGGTCTGAAAGTCATGGACGGGACTCCGTGATCCTGGACTCTCAAGACATTGTCAGGGAACATGAAACAAGGGGAACATCCAGAGCCAATGAAACATGATATTTTGGCCCCCCTAGCAGTTGGAGTCATTTCGAAGAAAAATGTCGTCTTGCATTTGCGCCGCATTTAACTGCGATAATTCAACAAAAAATACCAAAGGGAGGGGTGTGTCGTTTTTTTTGCTTCCCGAAAGATAAAGATAGGTTAGTTAATATAATTCTTGGCGGGCCAGTGTTATCCTGTGCGTTGAGATGACTGTCTATTGTCGATTTTTGTGCAAAAAACGTGTGGCCTGAAAACCAAATTTAACACTGAAATGGAACGCTTGACCTTCGATTTCTTTTGTAAATCAGGAAATTTGTATCTCCCAAACGACAATTTTTTGAAGAAATATTATCATTCATTAATATCTGATGTTCATTTTTTTCACCATTAGTAAATGATAATTTACATATGTATTATTATTTTGATAAATCCAACCAGCATCCCCCACCCCCCAACAATACAAAATGTCCAATGATCAGTGTTACTGTTAGATTAAACAATGAACTATTAGTCAGTAAGTGTTATAGCCCCCATATTATATTGAGATTGATATATCCTTAAGTTGATAATTATGTGAGAAAGATTTTTTTTTATTTCTGCATTTTCTGACTGGTCTAACTCTTTTGCACTCAGTGACCTTGTTTACATCTTTGTTACACTGATATATTGTACATATAGCTGTTGATTGTTTAATTGTTTAAATAGGTCAATGACCTTGTTTACTTGAACTTTAACAGAATCCCCCAGAAACTAATAGAACATTGCAGAAACTTCCTCTTCTGGGACATTCTATCTGGTTACTATATAAAGGTTTGTCAACAGAATTCAAAAACTCAATTTTAGAAAACCATTTCAGAAAGACTAACTTCAATTGTTTCCATTGGAGATTATTATTGTTTCAGAGCAGTGCATTTATTATAGAAGCAGTGCTTCTTTGTGAATTTGGAAGATTGATTCCAAAAGAGAATTTTGAAGAGAATTTGTTCGCCTTGGAAAAGAGAATTTATACTTTCTGTGAAACAGAATAATATTTTGTGAAAAGCCAGGATTCTACTGGATTGTTTGGAAATTACCTGTGGCGCCAATACTTCTTGGATTTTCACTCCATTTGAATTTTGCAGAGAATTTTATATTTTATTGGAGACTGCTGAAATTTCTAAGTCAAAATTTTATTATAAATCTACGGGATACTGCTTCTGAAGAGACATTCTTGGATTTAATACTACATCTACCAGCTGGTAACTTTCTTCAGAAGATACTTCACCACTGGATTACTGGATTCTGTCAAACTGTACTTTGGACTAATTCTATAATTGATAAGTACCATTGTTTTTTTTTATTTTCTGTAACCCAATTAGTGTAAAAGATCTTTGTATCATTTTTATTTTTTTTATATCAATTTTTTTTAATTAAATTTCAGAATAGTTAAATTCATAGTTTTGTTGCTGATTCTCAGATTTCTTTCTGTTACCAATATCATTAATAATTCCACACTGTAACAGTAAGCCACTTATGTTAAATGTACTAGTAAAATCCAATTAGTTCACTGTATGATGGTATTGAGTTATTTGTATGTGCTTTTTTCTTTTATTCTTAATATTTCAGGTGTCAAAAGTGGGTTCAAAATTCCAGACTGTTGAATTTGATTGGTATTTCAACAGAAAAATTACATGAACAATGTAGAATGTGTTCAGAACACTTTGAGAGCACAATGTTCATGAATCCTGAAGACCGGAAAAAATTGGTTTGGAATGCCATCCCAACTTTGTTTGATGTTCCAAACCCCCCTACTCAAATACATGTAACTTGTAAGAGAAAACTACCAACAAGGCAGATAGAACTAGAAGGCCCCCAAGTGAAGCAAAAATGTGTCACAGGTTACGAGGTAACACTCACACACACACATGCCAAAACACAAAAGTTGTGCCAGAAACGAAAATGCTCACCAGTTGTGAAACCCCTCGGAAGAAAAAAATGCGAGCCCTAATACAGTACCAAAGAGTAAAAATATCAAGGTCTAAAAGGCTCATTGAAAAGTACAAAAAAAGGTAGTTTGGGTAAAAATTTTAATCAAATATTGCAACAAACATCTCAGCTTTTACCAGAGAGATTGCAGCATTTTTTCATTTCTCAAGCAAAAATGTCAAAAAGACAAAAGAAGGGCTACAGGTGGACAGATCAGGACAAACTAATTGCATTGTCTATCTATTATAGCAGTCTTAAAACTATTCGGTTGCTGGCAAATTTATTTATTTTACCATCAGTGTCATCTATAAAAAGATGGGTCAGAAATATTACCAGCCAGCCAGGTTTTCATGAGGCAACATTTGATGTTCTGACTAAAAAATTTCAAGCACTTTCCAGAAAAGATAAAACATGCATAATTTCTTTTGATGAAATGTCAATTAAAAGAACCTTTTCCTACAATTCTGCTCAGGACCAACTGATTGGACTGGAAGATTTTGGAAGTGCTATTCAATTGGAAAATCTTCAAACATAGCAAATTATGCCCCTGTATTTATCGTGAGGACTAAAGTTAAAATGGAAACAGCCTATCGGGTTTTTTTTCTCCTCAAACTCAACACCAGCAAATATATTAAAAACACTTTTAGCTGAAGCAATAGAACTAGCTGGAAAATCTGGTGGAATTATAAAAGACACTGTTTGTGATCAAGGCTCCACAAACAGGTCATTGTATAAAAAATTAGGGGTTTCACCTGAAAAGCCATTCATCACTGTAAACAATGAAAAAGTTTTTTTACTTTTTGATCCACCACATCTGATAAAATCTACCAGAAATAACATCAGAAAATATAATTTCAAACACAATGGAAAAATAGTAAAATGGAGGTACATAGAAGAATTATTTGAAAAAGATTCAAAATTAGGCCTAAAAAAATTAAAAATCTGTTCCTCAGGCCCTCCTGCATAGTCCTTTTGGCTGCCGCATGCTCTCTTTTTATAACCAATTTAAACTTAACAAAAATAAAAATTAAATGGTTTGTGTCTGATATTTTACCCAAGTTAAAAAAATTGATGAATTTGTCCCTTGAGTGCAAGAAGGCTTTGCAATGCTTTAGCATTGCAAAGCCTTCTTTCACTCAAGGGATGAAATACACCAACACCCATGCTATTCACAAATAATTGCCTGAGAAACGGATCTACTTTGTGTGGCCTTACCTGTTAGAATGCGTCCCTAACTCTCACCAAAACATATTCATTTAAACAACTTTTCAAAAATGCGGGTTTCACTTGCAACTCAGATTTTGAGCCATTCTGTGGCTGCTGCTATTGTGACATACACCAGTTTAGGGGCAATGTCACCTGAAGATGTTGATGCTGCACAATTTATTGTTCAGTTTGATCAGCTATTTGATTGTTTTAATTCCCACAATTTGATTGATAAACTGAAACCCCACAGAGCAGCTATATCAAATAAATCAATCCACCTGAAATATTTTTCTGAGTGTCAACAAGTGCTGTCAAAATTGAGTCCTTTAGGAACGGATGCCAACAACTTACACTTCTTCAATGGCTGGAAAACATCGATTAGTGCATTGATGGGTTTATGGAACGATCTATCAAACAATTTTAACTTCAAGTTTTTACTTACAAATCGTTTGAATCAAGATTGCCTGGAAAAATTTTTTTCTCAAATTCAACAAGCTGGAATCTGTAGGGATAACCCAAATGCAGAACAGTTTGCTGCTGCTTACAAACAATGTCTGGTGAATTTCATCATCAAACCACCCAAAAATAGCAATTGCATCAATGACACAGACACCATTTTAAGCTCACTTCAAGAGATAACCAAAAAATCTTCTGATTTTGTCATCAAATGCCACTCAAAAACAAGGGCAGTGTGCATTAAGTGCCGACCACAGTTATATATCTGAAAAATCGAACAAAATGAAAAAATATAAGACTCGGATGTAAAAAAAATGTCACAGATTTAGTATCATCCATGCCAGAAAAAAACACTCTGCACTATATTTCTGGCTATATAATAAAAAAAACTTGAAAAGAACCATGAAAATTGTGAAACCTGTAAATTTGATAAACTTGTGTCTGATCAAAAGCTGTATCAATCTGATCAACACACATTTATTTACTGGAAAGCTTTGTACAATGAGAAAGGTTGCTTTGGTGGGCTAATAGTTCCAAGTAACTGTCAACACACATTTATTTACTGGAAAGCTTTGTACAATGAGAAAGGTTGCTTTGGTGGGCTAATAGTTCCAAGTAACTGTCTTGTAAAATTTATAGAGAAATTAGAGAACATTTTCCAGGCTTGGCAATTTCAGGAGAGCGATTTTTTAGCTCTCCTTACTGCCCCCCTGAAAGAATTAAGGAGAGCGAAAAATTGCCCTCCTAAATATTTTGGTCTGGGATGATTGAGATTACATGTATTATGGTCACATTAAATTTTTGTTGTAAAGCAAAAATGTAATTTAACTTCGAAGTCACATAACATCACGTAATTTCATTTTGAAAGTGGTTTAGTGGTAAAAGGTAATGGCTGCAACCATACCCAAAATTAGTTGCAATCATCTGAAGCAAAATGGGTCACAGCAATATTTTTTTTTCTGTCAGTTGCAAGTTCAACAAATGACATCACAGTTTGAGGGGTAATTATTCAAGGAATATTGACATTATAATATACTACCACTACTACTACTATCCTGTCACTTGAAGCACTTGCACTAGGATGTAGCTGTAGATTCAAGTAGACCTGTTGTCCAAGAAAGTCATACGCCTACCGCTACCAACTTCAACCCCCCTTGGGGGGTTGAAGGTGGTAGTGGTAGGCGTATGACTTTCTAGGACAACAGGTCTGGGTACACACACAGGTCTTGTCAAGTGTGTGTTCGGTTGTTGAGTGAGACGTCTAGATGTCTAAGAGATTTCGCTTTACCTTAGTGAAGTTAATAAAATCACTGATGTAGTCTGTTGGTTTCAGTTTCAATGAGTTTGTTCAACTGGATACTAAAAATGCTGTGTAAAGCTAATTGCTCTCCTAAGCTGATTGAGGAGAGCGATTTTTTGCCCTCCTGCATTTTTCAGAATGCCAGGCCTGATTTTCCGCAGTACATTTGAAAACATTGCTCATCAAGGAAAAATCAAGATGAGGCTGTGCACTAAAATGCTGAACTGTTCTGATGATACACTGGAAGATATACTCTGTGACAGTGCTATCAAGTACATCATTGAACTTTGTGCAACTATTCGCATCCACGGCAATGTAAAATTTCAAAACTATGATCTTCAGAAAACAAATACAGGACCAAAGAAAGCAAAACAATAAAGAAAAATTATCAAAGTTATGCATTTGTAAAATTTTATCAAACATAATTTTGAATGGTAATTTAACTTGAAAACAAGGTTGTTTTATGAATGACTAATTCTTGCATTTATGATCTAAAATTTGTGCTTCAGCAATATTTTTTCATGCTAATTGTTTTATTACAATTACATTTTATTGAGTCATTTTAGAGTAGTAGAGTACCTTATTCTTGAATTTTAAATTTTTCAAAAGTTTAAAACGGAAGGTGAATTTTTTAGATATTTTAGCAATAAAAAGATGGCCTACTCTAATCTGCCAAATTAAAGTGTTGGCTGAATAATAATCGTAAGCAGAAAAACTGAAATGAGCTAAATAATCAAAAATGACACAACAGAACAGATTAAATATTACATTCCCAAGTTGGAGAGAGCCAGTACCCGGAGTAAAAAAAGCAAGGACAGGTGACATGATACACACAAAGCTTGCCTCTGTTACCAGTAGGAGCTGCAAACACTTAGGAAAATCTCCACCTGTTCAGCTGATGCCTGGTCATGAATTTCTGGGAGGGGGAGTGACTGAACACCACTCCCCACCCCTCATCCCAGCCAAAAACTTGGTGTCAAAGAATCAAGTCTGGTAGCAAGTGACACAATTCGCACAAACTTGCCTCTGTTACCAGTGGGAGTTGCAAATAGCGAGCAAAATCTCCACCTGCTGCCGGGCCCGCTTTGACTTGAAATAAATGAGTGTGGGGATTGGGAGGGCTCGCTGATCCCTCCCTACCATACTGGCTCTCAGCCTTTCTTTAGGTGCGCAATCAAAACACTTGAAACAAATAAAACATAAATGAGCTAAATTTAGGTACATGGAGAGTGGATTGCCATTAAAACCCTCTTGAAATGGAGATTCCACCCAGATGAAAAATCCTTGTCTGTAAAAAAAAAACTCAAGATGAACAGCAACAGTTTTATTCAGTGGACCTTCGGGTTTATTGGCTAGAACTTAGTTTGCCCTTCTTATGCATCCACACAGTGGAATCAATAATTATTATCTGGGTGGAATCTCCACTCCACGAATGTTTAGTGGAAATCCACTCCCCATGTACAGTACATGTATATACTATAATACATAAATTGAGATGAACATGCCTTGATAACTAGACTTGTATGTGTGTGTGTGGGTAGATGGAGTTGTTCTCAAGTTCATTGTTTATTTATTCTTGTGACTCGAATAATAGGATGGGTCAAAATAAAAGTATGGGGTAGCAGGCCTTAAAATTCGTCTCGATTCACGAGAATCAGTTTCGATTCTCGCATACTCCCGTTGCGAGAATCAATTTTCAATTCTTAAATATTTTGAATTTGAGAGTACTGTTATACCATTGTGTGTGAAACATGTACATACAGTACGTGCCAAGTGTATCCTGTCTCAAACACCCGACACGGTGGACAATTTTCTGAAAATCACCGGCCAACACCGTGTCACACGGTGTAATTTGACCAAATTAATCACCGTGTGCAACGGTGTTTTGGTCTGGAAAAGATTATCTCCTTCTTGGTAAATAACTGTGTGCAACGGTGATTCAGTGTAAAAAGGATTATTTCCTACTTGGTAATATAACTAACTGGCTACCAATTACGCTATTGCAAAAACGTGTGTTGACCAGGGCTTGATTTAACTGGATTAGCATAGCACTTTGCTCTCCAATTTCTGAATTTTGCTATTCAAGATTTATTAGTTTCAAGTGCTTTTGGATCAACTGCTAATCAATTTTCCAGGGTGAATAGTAAATTGCTATTCAAAATTTTCAGATTAAATCAAGCCCTGGTGTTGACATGGGGTTTGACGGACAGGCTAAGCCTATTTAAACGTATGTTGATTCAAACTGGTGATGTCACATTGTGACGAAGAGATGTGCATTTAATTTTAGAATAGAAAGTGTCAATGACACTGTAGCTCAACTTGTCAAGACAAAGACATGTACATGTATAGTATGTAACACAGCAATGACAAACATCTAGGTAATGACCTGATAACAAAGGACATATAAAGTATTGTAACGGTCTGTGCATAAATACTGACCGTTGCCTGTAGCAAATGTATAGGTAAAGTATTGTAAAGGTGGGTGACAGTCAGATGCTAAACTAGAAAAAAATCTTGTGAGTCCCAGAGTGGGTCTGACTGAACCCCAAAATATTTGTTCTCAAAGCACAGTGATAACAAAGGCACCCCAAAACACACTTGTTCCTGTCCCAAGGTGAAAACAAAGGTACCCAAGAAGTTTTGTGAAGATCAGTTCATAAATACGAGCTGTATAGAACTTGTGACAAAAAACTGATTGGACCTAATTTCGGTACAAAATGGCCACTGGCAGCCATCTTGAATTTTGGACCGTACCCAGAAACAAAGTTCATCCAATTTGCATAATTTCTGCACGAAAAAAAACCCCCTTACAATATGTGACGCACTCCATGTTAGTAAACATTCATACAAAAATTTATTCAAATCAGAATTTTCATACAGAAGTTCTGTACAAAAGACTGATTGCACTAATTTTGGTACAAAAATAAAATGGCTGCTGGTGGCCATCTTGAATTTTGGACCGTACCCAGAAACAAAGTTCATCAAATTTGCATAATTTCTGCACGAAAAAAAAAAACTCTTACAATATGTGATGTATTCCATGTTACTTAACATTCATACAAAAATTTATTCAAATCAGAATTTTCAAACAGAAGTTCTGTACAAAAGACTGATTGCACTAATTTTGGTACAAAATGGCTGCTGGTGGCCACACCCAAAAACACTCGCTCTCATCCTACAGTGATAACAAAGGTACCCAAGAAGTTTCGTAAAGATTGGTTCATAAATATGGCCTCTAGTCTGAGCCGTATAGAAGTTGTGTACAAAAAACTGATTAGACCTAATTTCGGTACAAAATGGCCACTGGCAGCCACCTTGAATTTTAGACCGCACCCAGAAACACTCGTTCTCGTCCCAAGGTGATAATAAAGATACCCAAGACATTCATAAATACAGTTCATAAATACAGACTCTAGTCTGAGCCGTATTGACATGTGTACTTACTGTGTGTAAGTCGCAATGAAAAAATCAAAGTTCATCTAATTTGCATAATTTCTGCACGAGAAAAAAACCCGTATTATATGTGATGTATCCCATGGTACTAAACATCACACAAAAAATTATTCAAATGAGCGCTTTCATATGGAAGTTCTGTGCAAAAATCGGATTGCACCTAATTTTGTACAAAATGGCTGCCATCGGCCATCTTGAATTTCGGACCGGACCCAAAAACACTCGTTCTCGTCCCACGGTGATACCAAAGGTACCCCAAAAGTTTCGTGAAGATCGGTTCATAAATACGGCCTCTAGCCCGAGCCGTATTGGCATTTGCACTTTCAGTGCTGAAAGTAACACCAAAAAACATCAAAATTAGTCTAATTTGCACAATTTACGCACGAGAAAAACCCCTGTATTATATGTGATGTATCCCATGGTACTAAACATTCCTACAAACAATTATTCAAATCAGAGCTTTCATATGGAAGTTCTGTACAAAAAACAGATTTCTGCATCGTCGGTACAGAATGGCGGCTGGCAGCCATCTTGAATTTCGGACCGCACCCAAAAACACACGTTCTCGTCCCACAGTCATAACAAAGGTACCCAAGAAGTTTTGTAAAGATCGGTTCATAAATATGGCCTCTAGCCCGAGCCGTATCCAATTGTTGACGAACGGACAGAAGACAGACGGACAACGGGCCATGACAAAAGCTCAAATTTGGCTTCGCCAAAGTTGAGCTAAAAATAAAAATTACCGCACACATTATCTGCATGAACACAATCGTACCAACAAGTCTATTTCATTTTCGTTCAATTCACTGGCCATAAAGGGATAATGGTTTCAAAACGTAACTGAATTCTGACCACAGAGGTTTTCAGGAAATCTGCCAATGTCATGGCCGATTTCGATCACGCACAGATTCACCGATTTTTCCATTGCAACCTGTGGCTGCAGCGGGATGAGTAAAAAATCCACCTTAAAATCTGTTCCACTTTCACACAAGTTTACAAAGAATATTTGGCGGTAATAATAATTAATAACATATATGGCAAAATCCACTTTTCAATCAGATGTCTATTTAAACAGAAAATTTCTACATTCTCTTTAAACTGTGCCGATTAAAAACAATATAACATTGTGTTAACAAAGACCTCACCCCATTGCACGTCACGCCTGAGAAATTTGTTCCTTGGAGAACTCTGACCAGTCGACGCCCCCCCCCCCCCCCCCACCCCCCTCCAAAGAACTCTGCTTGTGTTGAAGAAATTTGAAGCAGGTTGGTCTTATTAAAGAAATAGATGGATGGAGGGTGGGGGGGGAGCATTTTTGGCCCACCGGGAGTCCCGAGACGTTTCAATTTTTCCTGGGACATTGTGTTCCCGATATTTTTGAAAACTCAACATGAAAACATGACATAGGTCGAACTACCAGTGGAAGCCATTTCAGCCACCGATCATATTCTGAGAAACTAAAGCTAAAGGCATTACAAGCTCCTAACATACTGCCAATTGACACCATGCTTGAAATTTAATTCCCTCTTTTGAACGGTACAGGACAAGCTACAGACAGAGGAAGGTCTGTAAATAGGTACTGGTTAATTTTACATAATGTTTTCTACTTCGCAGCCTTTGTTTCCTACACCCCCTCCCCCACCCCCCGCACCGAAAATGCCGACATAGAAGTTATGGACAGAAAAAGGACATGAACATAGTTATGCATCAATTGTCCCTCCCACCAACTCTCAATACCCCGTTTCACTTCTCCGCCGTCTATTGTGCCATTCACCAAAACTCTGGCGATTGAATCTCCTGAAGTTTCCAATTTGATAGAAAAAATACTTTCTACTTCATCGCCACAGTGTTGTCTTGAATGACTTGATGCCGTAATACACTTAGCTACCATATGTCAGATGTCATTTACCACTTAATAAAGGCTTTGGTCCCCCGGTATACATGTATTGTACATTACAAAATATTTCAATGTCTGGGTGCATTTAGATTTGTAATTAAGCTGGTGGCAATTAGACACTCACCGAAATTGAATTAAGTGCCGGCCATACAAATAAATCAGCTTCCTTTTATTGTGCAGGGCTTCTGAAGTTATTGTTTACAAAAAACAATGCTCTGATCTCACAATGCACCCCTGAAAAAGTAATTAAGTATTCATGCAATTGAATTAAATATTTTGAGAATGGTGTCAAAATCCATTCCTGAATTCATGATGCATTTGAATATTGAAATTCCATTGCATCCGAATACAAACGCTTATCATTTAGAGTCTAAGGATTTTGCGAGAGCGTGATGAGGGAAGGGGAGTCCATCGTGAAGAATAACATGTTTGAGCCTTTTACCCGATCCATGTAGCAGCGAGATGGGGCTACCCACTATTTGAATGGAAAAAGGAGATTTGCTGCATTTAAATGATTGACATTTTTTAAAATGTTGGCGTTAAAATCTAAATGCACCCACAGACATTGAAATATTTTGTAATGCCCTTGAAACAGATGTGAAATTCGAGACAAAAAAACCCTCAATTTCCTTGACTGAATCTACTCGTGTCCATAATTTATAAGTTGTTGAAGGCATCAATAATTAGGCCACATCACCAGGGTGGGGGCATGACTGAAATGGGGGAGGGGTATGTGCCCATCAGCCCCCCCCCCCCCCCCACACCTACACCACTGGAATGCCCTCCCAAAATATTTTTTTTAAACTATTTAAAAAAAAAAATATTGTACCCCTCTCGACAATGAGTCTGGAGTAAGTTTCAGTATGCCGACCCCTACTCCGCAATCGGTGCAGTAGATAAATGTCTACATCTGTAGATCAGCACTCTTTGCTTCCAAGGCTTCCCGACAATGATGTGCATTTATTTAAATTACGGTGTCTGTATGTACTCCTCTCAGGTTTCTCTTGGACTGGTGTATTTTAAATGGAACTTGGTTTCAACGGCAGAAGGTGGCTTCGTATTTTGTACAGAGCACGTGTTCAGACGAGAATTAGCATTTTCGTGTTTAGCATACAAATAAACAAATTAAGGCTAGAACCATTCTTCGTTGTTTTTTGTTCGATGAACTTTTTATTTTTAACGTGCATTATCCCAACAAAACATATTTCATTAGATTAATGGCCATTCACATATTTCTTCAAATGTTTATTCACCACAAAACAACCGCCTCACATAAACATTCCATTCGAGTATTTGGCTTTGCACTGGTGAAAATCACTGTAGCCCACAACTCCCGTAATATAATTTTTTGGTGTGGCACAACCCACGGGAAGTACCACTGCAAAACACTATTTTACGGACTTTGGATCCAAGAGTGAACTATCGTCAGTGGCGTTGGAAGCATTTGAATGGGGGGTGGGGTCAAATGTCTGAACGTTGGAGGGACACATTTCTGATTATTAAGTGATATGGCTGTGCAGCAGATGTCGAAGGCATCTAACACAAGTGCTGAAGCTGCAAAGTGAATGGGGGGGGGGGGGGGGGGGGGGTTCTGGGGGTGTTTCCAGAAAAAATTTAAAACAGAGGTATCAAATGGTGCATTCTGGTGGCTTTTTGAAAATCCTATTGTTTTCTACAATAGAAAAAGTCAATGTTTTAACAGCATGTTGGACATTTTTAAAGATGCTGGTACTTCATTCCCGGGAATTAATGCTGTGTGCCTGTGATACAGGATTTGCGAAATTTACGCAATGGAAATGTATCCGCAGGAACAGATGCCCAATCATGCCTCTACAGGTTCATGAATAAGTCATGGAAACTGCAACCAAAACACTGAATTTGCCTTGGTACTGCATACACTGTAACACCAGTGTAAGTTACACTGGTGTGCATGAAGTTCGAAGACAATAAATTCTACAGTGTTGGATGGTTATACGGGTAAGCAAGGCCGATTTTCAACAAACACAGGAAAGGAGGGGGGCTCCTGTTCACTCCCCCCCCCCCCTGGTTTCTATGCCCCTGACTACCGTTGATAGCATAATAATAAAACAGATTATCAGCGAATATACTGCATGGAAATGGCGTAGCAGAGAAGGCTGGTTGGGGTGTGGTGTGGTAAAAAATGAAAACACATTACAACTGATTTATATATGAATTTGTTAGATGTATGTTTGACACGTATAAACTAAAATGCACATTGACGCGAAAAAAGAAATATTTTTAAAAAATTGCATGGGCGATGGGATTACAACCCCCCCCCCCCCCTCCTTCCGCAACCACTCTCCCCGCCGCCCCGAATAAGTAGAAACATAGAAACAATTTTTGTTGGAAAATTTGTAGATTGTAGTGACGGAAAGGTGTCTACCCCACTGCCGTAGGAATGCAAATACATGTACATTTACACCACAAAAGTTTGTTTTAAACTTTTATACATGGACGAAATAGACAACGCAAATTTGTACCAGCTGAAAACGTAGTGGAAGATTTCTGTTTTTTCGATGCACATTGTCGTGTGCACACACCACTTTTTTCATTCATCTGTTTGGTTCCACGAAAATGCGAACGTATTGAAGGCACACACATACAATGGTACGTGCATTGGTCAGTATTCCTATTATTTCTGTCTCCGCGTACACATTTAGGGCTTTGTCCTCATCTTAATTTGTTGTTGTTGTTGCTGCTGCACAGATACATGTAATCATTCAAACATTTATCGATTTGAGTGCTTCTAAATAAAACACGGTTGAACACCATGGCGGAATAATGGACATTATTTAGTCATTATCGCTACCGAAAAACATCAAACGCTGGCTTTAAGTGGAAAGGGGTAATCTATTTAATCCCTTAGCCGATTAATCACGGTGTTTGAAAATTAGCCACCGTGTGCAACTGGCTGAAATTTGCGTTTTTCACTCATCACCGGGGCGGGTGTTTGAGACAGGATACACTTGGCACGTACTGTATACCATAGTAAAAGGCAAATGTCGTATTTTTTTTAGAGAGTTCACCCATTGAGGACCCAGTTTCCATTTTGTCGAGTTTGTTCCATCATATAGGCTTTTGGTGGTCTTGATGATTAAAATTGGAGTATCGAGGCAGTGGTGTCTAGTGAAGTCTTGGCTGCCTACACAGGCAGCCAAGACTTCACTAGACATCGCTGCTATGTGAAGTTTTGTTACCTTATGAATGGGCAAAGACAGAGCATTCTCCTGTTTTTTAAAGCTACTTTTAGAATCCACGACAAGAATGAAATGAACATTTTGCGCGAATCAAAGTTGATTCTCATTGTTTTCCTTGCGAGAGTCATTTGTGCGAATCGATTTGGATTCGCGTATGAATTTTAAGCCCTGGGGTAGAAACTCTCATTTCAAATAAAAGTATGGGTTTGAATAAAAGTATAGTATGGGGTAGACTTTTATGTGCCAAGATTATAAATATCGGTACATGTACTGAGATTTCAAACTCACTTCAAAACATTTCAAATTCAATGTGCCACCTCCTGGATAAATTATCTCAAAATTCTCAAATAACTCCAAGTTTCTACAGTTAGGGCAAAATTTTAAGAATTTGGTCCAAATAGTGTATTCCACTGAGGTGCTAATACCCCAGCCTGTTGAAAATTAATAAACGTTAGGAGACCAAATAAGAATCATATGGGGTGGAAAAGGGACAAAAAGTTAAAAAATTTATAGTAATTTATATATTTTTTATACTTACCAATGACCCAGACAAAGCTGGTGCTAACTCTTAAAAATCTAGGGCCAAACACAAATTTTGCCCCCCAATCCCCAAAATTTGCATCTAAAACCAAAAGAAATCATGTCCTGAAGGACCTCCATACTTTGCCCCCACTGCGCATGCGCAGTGTCAAGGACGTTCCGAAATTGGCGCCAATTATCATTCTTACAAGCAGTGCCCGGTCAGCGCTATGTACTCAGCGGGGAGGTATGAGTTCCCAACTCCTGGGAGGGTCATCCCCGTCTGGGTCATTGGTAAGTATAAAAAATGTATAAATTACTATAAATTTTTTAACATTTTTATACTGTACCAATGACCCAGACATAGCTGAATAGTAAAAAGGCTGGAGGGCCTAGGACATTATTAGTATTTATTTATTTATTGGTGTTTAAGGTCACATACTTATGCACAATGGCTAATCGTGACCGTGACAGTTTTACGGGTGGAGGAAGCCGGAGTACCCGGAGAGAACCACCGAGCAGCTGTCAGCTCTCCAACATCGTAACTCTGAACTCTGCACCGCAGCACAGGCAGGGTTAGATTGGTTGAAGACATGCGCACCAGCGACGTGCAGTACGCCTCAGTACACAGCGTCATCGTGCCCCCAGGTAGGCAATCGGGGTGAAGTGTCTTGCCCAAGGACACAACGCGGTTGCCGCAGGGCCTAGGACATAGAGGAAAATCCAATAAGCTCAACTATATAATATAGAGTCAACCCCTCAAGGAGAAAAGGAGTATTAGGCTTTACATGTATCTTTCTTATTTTATGTTAAATTAGAAAGATACAATACCCTTCATAATTGAGCACAATAACATTCATGTTCTCTATTAACATCCAGTATAACCCTTTATACTAATTATTTTTAAAGTAAGCCAATAAATAAAGTTAGTCCAGAGAACTGAGACTCTTTATATTCTTTAAAAGTGTCCGAGGATTGTATATTAACGACCGTTTGACACTTGACATATACAAATGCTTCACACCGAGCTACACTTTAAAAATATGACATGAATGAATTTTTAACATTAATATTACACTTTAAAACCATCCCGGAAACGACTCAGAAATACTGACTTCGGAGGAGGCATTCCCTTGCTTTTCACTATAAAGCAGGTGATCTAAGGGAACACCCTTCCCCCCCCCCCTTCCCCTTGCCCTGGGTCAAATAGCCCAGAGCGAAGAGGGCAGCCGGACGGAGTCACTGCCGGAACAGAAAGCCTGCATAACTATAGTTGCAACTGTTTAGTGGACGACATTCTGAGCAACAGATAACGGACCTAAACAATGCAGGTCTCCAGAAATGGACTCAATATTTCTGAGATAAAAATTCGTGAATGTGGATGGCTGAGACCAATAAGCAGCCTTCATTAAATCTGTAATAGCAATACTAATTGCGTAAGCCCAAGATGTAGAAAGAGCTCTTACTTCATGAGCCGAAATCTTAAGCACAGACTGCTAAGAAGAAGAAAAATTTTCATAAGCAGTACGGATAGTTAATTGAATCCATCTAGCAATAGAATGGACCGAAATGTCCTTTCTATTAGGTATCAGAGACAGAAAGAAACGTTTCCGTCCCTTTCTGATAAACTGAGATCTCTGTTTATAAATACGTAACGCTCTAACAGGACAGAGTAAAGGCCTACGCCCGTCTGAAGACGGAAGGGCCTTAATAACAATAGGTTCCGGATATTTAATAGGAGCCTGATTCTTAGCTAAAAATCCCACATTAGTAGTGAAGGTGATAGTGTTCCCGACACTACGATAGTGAGAATCATCCACCGACAGTGCATGAAGCTCACTGACTCTTCTGGCAGAAGAGAAAGCTAAGAGAAAAGCTGTCTTATAAGACAAGAATTTGAAATCTACTGTACCAAGAGGTTCAAATGGCTCTTCCTTCAGTTTAAGAAGAACCCAAGCTAAATTCCACTTAGGAATTAACCTAAGAGTTCTGGGTCTATTTATCGAGAAGTTTCTAACTACCTTAGATAAAGAGACATTAGATCCAATTTGTAAACAATCATGATGTGCATAGGTATCAGATAACATAGACCTATAACCCTTAATAGTAACAGGCTGCAGTTTGATTTCGTCAAACAAGTATACTAGAAAGTTTGCAATGTCTGGTATGGAGGGATCGAAAATATCAACAGAATGATCCCTACACCAACGACGAAAAACCTTCCACTTAGCCGCATAGTTTAGCGAAGAGGAGGTCCTCCTACAGTTAGAAATCGCGTCCACTGCTCGTCCTGTAAAGTGCTTGCCATGCAAGAAGGACCGCACAACGGAAAAACGTGAAGGTTGAGACCTTGCGGGTTGTGATGAAGTTGACGCGGTTTCCCCTGCGAAAGAAGATCCTCCCGTGGAGGAAGCTTTCGCGGTAGGTCCCACAACAGACACCCTAGTAGATTTATCCACGGTCTCTGTGGAGACAGAGATGCTACCAACAGAATCTTGCATTGAGATTGCTTTATTTTTAGCAATACCTGCTGAATCAACGGAGTTGGAGGATACGCATATCCTATCATTCCGGCCCAAGGGATCGACAGAGCGTCTACTGCAAATGCTCTTGGATCCGGACACGGAGACACATACATCTGCAACTGATTGTTGAGATGTGTCGCAAATAAGTCTATCATTGGCCGTTCCCATTGGTAGCAAATCTGATTGAATACTTGTTTGTTGAGAGTCCACTCCGACGGCAACAAGCGACCCTTTCGTGAAAGGGAATCTGCTAGTACATTCAGACGACCCGGTATATAACGGACCGAAAGTAGAACTTGATGTTCTAGAGCAAACAGAAGAATTCTTTCCGTTAGATTGAACAACGGAACTGAATGAGTGCCTCCCTGGTTCCGTATATACGCCACTACTGTCGTATTGTCGGACAGGATTTGGACATGAGCATTGTGAATAATGTCCATCCAATGACGTAACGCAAGCCAAATTGACATCATTTCCTTGATGTTTATGTGCTTGCCCAGGAATTGCGGATCCCAAAGACCCTGGCATCTCGAATCCGTTGGGATCAATGATGCACCCCAACCTGTTTGACTGGCATCCGTCATAATCGTAAAACTCGGATCCGGCAACTGCAGCGGAACTTCCTGAGTTAACCACTGAATGTTTGCCCAAGTCTGAATCTCTCGTTTCACTTGATCTGACAAGAGAATGTCTATGTCGAGCGAATGAATTTTCACACTCCAATTCTGAGTCAGGATTATTTGAAGAGGACGTGTGCGTAACCGCCCCATCGGAATGAGATCCGCGGCGGCTCCGCACAGACCTATCAGTCTCATGAACTCCCTCGCTGTGACCTTGTCTGCGTGAAGACAATAGCGAGCGTAACAACTGACTAATTTCGCTCTGGTTAACGGCAGACGAACGAGATTGTTGTGCGTCTCGAAGCTCATTCCCAGATGTGTGAATGACTTGGACGGCACCAGATCCGACTTCTCCTCGTTTATTATAAAACCGAGACGTCAGAGCAATAGAAGCAGATTCTGCACATCGTTCTGAAGCGTTAACTCGTTGCCGTACCCCTGAAGAATGTCGTCCAGGTAGGCCGACGTTACCGCAGACGAATGAGCTCGGAAATACATCATTACCGAGTTCATTACCCGAGTGAAAGCCCAGGGTGCTAGGTTCAATCCGAAGCACATCGCCCGGAATTGATACATCACTCCTAGGACTGCGAAGTGTAGATACTTTCTGAATGTTGGATGTACCATGACGTGAAAGTACGCATCTTTGAGATCTATGCTTGTTGCATAATCGTTCACGTGAATACTCGCTCTGACCGATCGAATCGTCTCCATATAAAACTTCGGAGCGACGATCAGCTTGTTTATCCAGCTCAAATCAATGACTGGACGGAATGAGCCGTCTGGTTTCGGAACCAGAAACAGATGGCTGTAGAATCCTGGTGTTTCCTGGTTTTCTACGACCTCTACCGCGTTCTTCATTAAAAGAGACTGCACCTCTGATAACAGAGGGTCTCTTTTCTCCGGATTTGGCGGAAGCTGAGTCCATTTTGGACTTCGAGTTAATGGAGGCTTTCGTTTGAAGGATATTTTTAGACCTTCCGAAATCACCCCTCTCACCCAAGGGTCGTCCGTAATCGACGCCCACTCTTGTGAAAAACTCGACAACCTTCCGCAACCAGCATGCAATAGAGGTTGAAGCCATCACCTCCTGGACCTGCGAGGCCTGCGGGAGGAGAAACCACGTCCTCCACGACCCGCACCTCGTCCCGTCGACCTCGGGGCGTCCGACCGGTTGTCCCGACCTGAAGGACGTCCCGCACCTGAGTCGCTGCCTTGACGGTCTCTTGAATAAGACCAAGAGGACGCACCAGAACCTCTATAGGAACCTCTCTTGGGCGCATTAGACCCAGAAGTGCCTGTCTTACTCCAGGGATTTTTCTAGGTGTATTGGGAATGGGTCCAAGGGCCCGTGCAATTGGGAAAAAAACATCTTATAGGACCAAATTGGGAATCCTGTTGATGCTGTAGAGTGGAGAAAAGTGCACATTTCTTCTCTACAGGTACATTAAAAATGAAGAAGTTGGTTTTATTAATTGAAATTATGGTTTTACAGTTCTTTTATCAGCATAATAAGACCAACTTTTGCAGTAAAAATCATAAATGTTATGGCCAAGTTGATACTAGTTACCAATTGGGAATTTAATGTTACAAATTGGGAAAAATCATGCCTAAATCTCATTGGGAATGGGGCCTATATTCGGCCCCTGTCGTCACCTAGAAAAATCCCTGTACTCTTATTTGCCGTGTCAGACTTCTTAGAAGCGGATTAAAACAGCAGAGAATCCGAAGCTTTCTTAGTAATTTTATCGTAAATTGCAGAAAGCTTGTCGTCGAAGAGAAGTTCTCCGGAGACCGAAGCGACTCTGAGAGAGTTCTTCACCTTACTATCCACGAGTGTGGATGTAGCTAGGGCTGCGTCACGTCTAACCAACTCCAGGTTTGCCACTGAAAGGGCGGAGTTACACGTGGAATAAGCTACTGCCCTTGAAAGAAGTCTTAAAGAGGATTGTATATCCTGGAATTCTTTCCCTTGAAGACGCAGTGATAACGCCTTTGTAAGGTGGTCTGCGTAAGATAAAGCGTCTAAACTGGCTCTGTTAGACGAAATAGTCGTCTCCAACACCGCGGTTGGAATAGACGTAGACGACAGGTAATGATAATTCTAAGTCTTCCGCTTCGTCGTCCATACGCAGAGGAACTCTCGGGATACCCTGTCCTGCCGTATCAAATTTATTCCTTGCATTAATGAAAGGCAGGTTAAGAGCATTGGCGGACAAGAAACCCGCTTTTCCTGTTTTGGAAGCAAGCTTGAATATAGCGTTGTTCAATAATTCAAATGTTCTTGTGACATTATTGGACTGAGACGGAAACTCGGGAGCGATGTCCCTGAACTGCTCAAAGAAATCAGTGTCCAATGATGCTATAATTCTCTTGTCCGGTACCGCAGCAGTCTGGCCCGACGGAACAACCTGAGGAAGAAAGTGCCGGATGAAGTCCACGGCAGCTTTATGTTGTTCCGAAAGGGATAGCTCCAAGTCATCCATATCCCTTTCACCATCCGGTCGGACCTCATGATGCTCCCGGTCGTCCGCACCCGATGCTTCGGCGGAGCGTACTGACCCAGCTCCGTCGGATAATTCCCGATCCGACACCGTTTCTGTCGGTTGCTGGGATGCTGCGATAAGTTGTGCTATTTGAGCAAGCACGTCCGATATCGAGTTCCTGCGGAGGTGCAGTCTTTCGCTGCTTCGCCGAGAGCAGCTCCGCATCTAGTGACTCCCGCATACTCTTCCTATGCGAACGTCCGGAGTCAACCGGCCTCGTGTCCCTGGCTACCGGATGGCGTGATCTGGTCGCCGAAGAATCCCTGATCGGCGAAGCTGGTAGAATATCGACGGTCACGTAGCCAAGGTGCGGTCGAGTGCGCTGGTGAGAGGAAGAAGCCTGAGCAGTCTCAGCGGACTGCCTATACAACGGGGCGTCCCGAGCGACGGACGTGTGCTCCGCTTGCGACACATTTTGTACCACAACATCTGGTCCCAGATGTTGTTGTACGAGAGAGGGGCCTCTCTCGCTCGCGGCCCCGGCTGGACCTGAACGAGCTAGGAACCGGACACGAAGGCTTCCTCCGATCTCTCCTACTATCCGCCGTCACTGGGTGTGCACCTTGAATGTTTATAGTGCTCGCATCACCCAACATTTCCTCCTGGACCGCATCGGACGAACCCGGGTGCCGAACCATTCGGTGAATGGACGCTACACCGGGCGAGCTAGCGGACGACAACTGTCGTATCTCCATGAGCACTTTTGCCGCTAGCTCTGCATTCATTTGTGACGACGGAAGCGCATTTGCGGAAGATAACATGGAAACATCACCCTGTTCTTGTTCCTCTGAAATAGAAACTGAGAGAGTAGAGTGACCCCTGCGGAGAAAGAGCCAGCATAGCCCTTTCTCCACTAACAACATACCGTGACACACGTTTCCAATGTTTGTCATCCCAATATTGACATATTGAACAGGAGTTAGTGCGAGTACACTGACTACAATTAATACAATGATCATGAAAGTCAGAGGAAGATTTCTTCCTATTACAATTTGAACAATATCCTTTCATTGTGAAAAGTCAAACAACAAGTCCTAGTACTCGCACAAATCCCTAAACAAAAAGATACATAATAACATGATCCATTAATATTGAAAAAACAATTGAAAATCAAAATAATTTTTGAAAAATATTTTTTCAGCGAAGCCCAAGTTTCTGAAAAGTAACGTTGAGCCCCAGTGGATCCCAAGGCTAAGTGTGGTCAAAAATTTTAAAATTATATTATATAATTAATGCAACATTTACGGATAATAATGTATCTTATAGTGAGATAAACTACTCCAAAGGCAAACAGCCCCCCTCAAAAGAGACTGTTGCCAATGTAAACAAACAGTGTAAAAACACCAGAAAACATGACTCCAGGCACTGACAATACTGGCCCGAAATCAGTCATCAAAATTACACACTATCTGATGCAAAACAGAGACTCCCAGGGGAGAATCTGCAGAACATCAGATGGTAGATGCAGAACATCAGATGGTAGATGCAGAACACAATGTTTATACACCCATGGGTGAAAACGTAAACATGGGGAAAATAACAGAATTCATTCTGCAACCAAGCTAATTCTCCCAAGAGAATTTAGAAATGATCTTTCTCAAAAATATGCCAAAAGCATGGGAGAATAGCAAGGGGGAACTTAGAAGACCAGGGGAGAGGAAACACTGAATAAGCAGTGCAACTTTTAGCAAGAATGACAACAACAGGCCCATGCCTCGAAAATAGGCAACTTAACATAATTTCATAAAAAATTTTAAGTACAGCCCTGATTATTTTCTGTCACTCCTTTTTCCTCTCCTCCTTCTATATCCTCCTTAGAATCACCATTTCTCCAATAATTATGTGTCTGGCATCCTTTAAACTGAGATTTACAAGCACAAAGATCAGTGAGATGTTGACTGATGAAGGGCCAAACAGAGAATGATAATTGGCGCCAATTTCGGAACGTCCTTGACACTGCGCATGCGCAGTAGGGGCAAAGTATGGAGGTCCTTCAGGACATGATTTCTTTTGGTTTTAGATGCAAATTTTGGGGATTGGGGGGGCAAAATTTGTGTTTGGCCCTAGATTTTTAAGAGTTAGCACCAGCTATGTCTGGGTCATTGGTACAGTATAAAAATATTAATAATGGTCCAGGTATGTTTATTCGAGTCACAAGAGTATGTGTTTCAGGCTTACATTTAAATTGAATTTTATTTTTCAGTTGTTTCTGCATTTCACAGGTGACTAGGTGATATGTGGATTTACTAATCAGTTTATAGTTAAAATTCAACCTTAGACATCAGGGGACAATGACATTTGTAATTTCTTTCACCTCAAGAATTGCATCATATGTTTTAGTACAAAAGGACAAAAAAAAACCCAAAACAGGTCATATGAGGATAATTGTTCAGAATAGAGGAAATGGACACCTTGAGACATTAAAACTATAATATGTTCATTTATTTTTTTAAATATTTATTTATTTATTGGGATTTAACAACACTTTCAACAGCCAAGGTCATGTCATATCGGACAATTTTACGGATGGAGGGAGAGCCAGGTAATCCGGAGAGAACCACCGAGCAGTGTCAAGCAACTGTTCAACATACTAACCCAACAGAACTTGGATTCCAGCATTTGAAGGTATGTGCACCATCGAAGTGCAGTTCGCCTAAGCACACAACACCACTGTGCCTCACATGGGCCATTGGGATTAAATGTTTTTGCCCATAGTCACAATGAGATGAAGCAGGTCAGACTCAAACTGCTGACCATTAGATTTCAAGCTAATGATGGCAGAATAATTCTGAAAGTAATTATACTAATGGCATTTTTACGCTTGCTTCATACCAAATAATGGTGATAGCCAATATTTTTCATGCAAAACTAATAACAGTGTCATCACTATTAACCTACAATTAAGAGTAAGCTGTTCATTTACAGTGTACATTATAATCTCTTTGTCACGCGTCCGATTTGTTTATGTTACTTATCTTAGTCAGTCACAAGTGGTATTCAAGCTACATACATGTAGAATCAATATTTTGATTTTTCATAATTGGAATTTTTAGTTTTTTGCATGACTTGTCATACTGGTCATAACTTATTTAGTATTTTCTCAGCACCCATAAATATTTTTAAAACACAGAAATGTGCATACATGTATCAGTGTGTAATTTGAATTTTAACCAGTGTGGATACCAGATGACACATGCATGCAAAAACAATTGTTGAATAACTAAAAATTTTCCACTTTGGTCCCAATATTGTCTCAAAAACATAGCTTATGACCGCGACAAATCAGCAGCTTGCCAGAGTTATTATTATTTATTATGACCCCCATTGGAATGAGCTGATTGAGCTTGTTCCAGTGAGGGGTCAAAAGCTGTGTTTTTGAGACACAAAATGAAAACATAATAAAATTTTAGCTGCATAGTTTTGACATGCATGGAGTATGAACACTCAAGTGCCCAAGAAGAATTTGAATGGCGATTTTTGTGAATATTGCCAGATATCACTGGCCGTTTTGACCCTTTACATTGCGTAAAGGTTTAAGATTCCAGAGAAAAATTTCCACGATATTCACTTTCACATAGGTGTACCTGTGGATAGCCTATGGGAAAGGACTACAGATGAACATGTGTCAAAATGTATAAGTTTTATAATTACTGAATTAACATAGACTATTTTACTTTTCTCCTGATGAACCATTTTTCAAAGTTAGCAAGAATACCGCTTAAGGTGAATAAATATGTGTATTTAAAAAAGAATACATTGTTTTACTGCTAGGGCCAACTCATTACATTTATGAGTGCATCTTCCAATAAAAGGGAAAGGCTTGCTAATTAATTTCTAAAAAAGACCCACCCAAATCTGACGTTTTGAAAATTGTAAAACGATTCATAATATTACATTTCGATTTCTTTTTTGTAAATTCAAAGTGTGGAAAATAAATACAACGATGTTAAATTAATGTTGTTTAGTGGGTAAACACAAGTTAAGAGAAATAGATTGGTTGAGTATTGCTTTGGTTTCATTTGTGTGCAACTGCAATTTGTGGTGCACGAATTTAGGGAATACCATATGTTTTTCTTCCGATATTATAGCTTAATTATTCCAGCCAGCGAGTGTTGTGGCATTTGTTATAACAATTTGATAGCGCTGTCCAGTATTTGCCGTGGATTTTGTCATCTCCACCCACTTTCTTTGAATTTGTTTGTTTTTGTTGAAAATATCGTAATTTCCCCATTCGTTCAGTGTTATTCTGTTGCGAAATAACTCCAACTACCAGAGGGCGCTTTTCCAGAAAAATTACAATCGAGGGTATGGGAAGTGATTATTCCCCTTGTTTTCACGTTCCCCGACATTGGGTACGTTTCCGTGGGCCATTCGAGAATACTAGTGTTATTCTGGACATGCGCAGATAAGGCAGAATGTGATTCGTGTCGTTTTCTTCAAGAAAATGTATTCTGGAATACTATTCGGAATGCATTCTGTTAATCCACCTCTCGAGGAGGAATAAACGTTATTCCAGACATGCGCAGTATTGCTCACTGACTAAATAGTTTTGCGCATGCGCACTGACTAAATTGTTTTGCGCATCAAAAACCTTGAGGCCGAAATTTGTTTTCAACGGTGGCGAATTAGTGCCAACCCGTCTCTAGTTATTTATCTGTTACAACAGATTAATAAACTTTTATAACAGATTCATAATTTGTTTCAAGAAATTAGTAATGTGTTATAACCATCTAATAATCTGTTTTTAACAGTTTTTATACAGTAATAGCCAACTAATATTCTGTTGTAACAGATTAATTTGGCCTTATCTACTTTTACCAATTAATGATCCAGATGTTATAGTTATCTTTTAAAAGCAACTAATGGGGAGCACATTGACTGGCGCATCGGACTTGTGACCGGGAGGTCAACAGTTCGAAAGATGTCCATACCACTTGCATTGTGACACTGAGCAAGTCACTCCAAACTGCGCACACAGGGGGCACAGGTGCAAAGTGTTCTTAGGTGTGCTGCGCGTTGATGGCACGCGCGCATTCAACCAATGCTCATCTGTCTAGTGTCTGGTGAGTCCGTTGAAGAGTCTAGCAGTTACTTGTCGCTGTGCGATGGTTCTCTAGATACTCCGGCTTTCTCCATCTGTAAAACTGCTCGACACGATATGGCCTTGGCATTCGAAAGTGCCGTAACCCTCAATAAACAAACTAATTATCTGTTATAACAGTTTAGTAATCTGATTGATTGGGTTTTATTATAGGAAAGTGGTGGGACCGAAAGTTGTCTTCTTTTACGGAATTGCAATTGCAGAAGTTATGTAATTGGGGATGGAGTTTTGGGGCGGGGGGGGGGGGGGGGGGGGGGGGGGGGGGGTATCGTGAAAATGGCATAGCTGAACCTTTCAGAATGGTGTTTTCGTGGTCAGTACTGTAAGCTAAAATACGCCACCTCCACTCACACGCGACAAATAGCATACATGTATGCCTCCAGGGGTGAGAATTTATGTGATTTTTTTTTTGTTTGGGGTGGGGGTGGGGGTGGCTGCACGCCTCCTCGTCCCTTCATGTTACACGCGTGCAATTTAAGAAAAGAATTGACAAGTTCCGTCATCCGTGCAACCATCAACCTTTCATACGCGATTTTGCAAATAAAACCTTTATGGTTCACAGATGTGGTATTAGAATGGGATTTCAAGGCTTATGTGACTGGGTACAGACCTTGTAAAGTAATAGAGAGCTATGTGTTGGTATGTACAGTATATGGCTAGAAGTCCGCGTGTATCCCCATGCCTATAGTAAGGGTCTCTGAAGAAGGTAGATGACCACTGAAGCAGTTTTATTTACGTAAACAAATCCGTTAGATTTTCCAGGATGTGGTCGGTCGGTCAGCGGGGCCTTAACGTCGCTAGGGCTTTTGGGCCTTTCCAATACGGCTCGACCCGATGCTTTTATCGAGGTTATTGCACAACGCTTTCTTTCCGTAGCCTGTTTGCCCTATATAACAATGTACCCCCCCCCCCAATGGCGGATACAAAGGGGGGGCGGGGCAGTCCCCCCCCCCCCCCCTTTAGCTCGTGTTTGTCTCGCATGTAGGGCGTAGCCAGGATTTTCATTTGGGGACAATACATGAATTGAAGAGATATTCATTCATTATTAAAATTACCATAAAACGTATAAATGATGTTTAGAACATTTTACGCCCTGAAGCCACTATAATGGCTTTTGCCTTCAGTAGCACTTTTACAGTGGTCTTCAGTGAGGGACACCACGAAATGGTCCATACTACTGAAAGACTGTTTTCGCTCAGACCTACACAAGCTCAACCGCCCGAGCTTCGCGTGGATGAGCCCACGTACATGTATGATGGAGTATAAAGTCTTCCAGTAGCTATCAAATATTTCGTGGGGTCTTCACTGAAAAGTACACGAGGTACAGTTAAAACTAGAAGTCCTGTCATGAAATGCGCACAAATAGCACGTTGATATGCGCGTTAATGTACGCGTTATGGCCCAAGTAAAGCTATCAAATTCTGTACATATGGCCTGTGCACAAGCAATGTTTCGGCCAATGGACCTCCGGGTAACCCGGAGGTCCATTGGCAGAAACATTGCATGTGTTTGCTATGAGTAACCAAGAGAACCTGCCGTGCTTTGGATGCCATTCGATATGGAAATTGCGCGCAATTCCAACGCGCAATTAAGCCTAGATAAGCGCACTATTCGAGACAGGACTTCTAGTTTTAACTGTATTTCATAGCCACTGAAAAACTCATCACAACCCACTCCCCGCCCCTCCCCTCCCCTCACCTGTAAAAGTAGCTAAAGTCCCTTCAATTTAGGCCGTCGTTGGAATCATGATCATGTATCCGGGGGGCGGCTACGGGGGGCACAAGGGGCACGCGCCCCCTCACTTTTTACCAATGATTGATAATGTATAATTGTGCCTCCAACTTTCCCAAATCGTGTATATATCTGGTGCAAACTCGGCCTCACAAGTCATAATATACTTTTTGGTTTGCTACGTCCTCGGCCTCACAGACCGTAATATATTTTTGGTTTAATTTAAACAATATTTTATTTGAATAGAAATGCTATGTTACATGCTAACAATAATTAAACACATATTTAACGTACCAAACCAAACAAATACATTTCTGTCTATCGGGCTAAATTTGGACTAATGTATATGAACTGGCACCCTTCTTTGAATTTTACAAGTTTTTGTTCCCACTTCCGCCCCGCCTCTATCTCCCTCCCTCACCACGTCTCCCCCCCGTCTCTCTCGCATCTCTTGGATGTTCCATGAAATCGGTGACACCCCCCCCACCACCACTTTATGGAACCTTCCGCCGCCCCTGCTTGTATCCTATGTAGTAAAAACATACACGACATTTATTTCCTCCATCACCATTCGCTATGGAAAACAAATATACCGTTGAAATTATGCAAAATATATCTACTGGTCGCTTTCATTTATAGCATCACCGACACAGCATGATTTTGAGGTGTTACATACCCCTAGCCTGAGGTACCCCACGGCTATGCCAATTATGGGTCAGGATCTTGATTGGCATAGTCATGGGGTACCTAAGCCTAGAGGGCTGACTGCTGAAAACTTTCAAACGCTGGCAGATCGCAATGTTCTCCTGAGGTTAAGTCGGTTATGACTGTAAACAGTGTGTCCAAAATACAATATTATGGTAAACGGATCTGAAGAGCATATTTCAAATTTTCTAATTCTGTCTTGAACGTATGACAGAATTTGAAATTCTGAAACATGCTGTTCAAAAAGTGTTAATTAGCCGTTCAAAAATTCAAGAGGATTTCGACCCAGAAGCCACCAGAATGCCCCATTTGGTCGCTCATTTCCAAAATTTTTCTGGGGGAGAACACCCCCAGACCCCCCTACAAAAGCTCGTGCCTTCGGCATCTGCACAATTCGCCCCCCCCCCCTCCTTTGAGAATTCCTGTATCCGCCATTGCCCCCCCCCCCCCCCCCCACTGTTACAGTGACACGAATATTCTCAGTGCACATCCACCTTCTCGCCCTGACGTCGTTCGTGCCTATGACTCTTTTGCGATGTCACTCTAGTAGCCTACAACGCCTCTTTGACTCAACAGCGACTACAGAATTGCGCCCCACCCATATGGGCCTTATCATCCTTTACCCCATGTAACACTGTACTACTGCGGCCCGTTCGCTTTAACACGCGAGGACTCGGAGCAAAGTCCTATGCAGCTCTACCGACTTTATACACCGAGCCCAAACATGTGACAGCCACCTGGTCTTTAGTCGACTTTTTGTGACTGGTATCCAACACGCGCCCCAACCTCCGTTTCTTCTTGCGAGTTTTACTGCCGTATCATATACGGGAAATCTTTCGGACTCTCTAATTCCCTGTTCTACAGCACACGGCAGCCACACGCCTAAAATCTTCATCCAGTAGGTGATTAAATTATGCAACTTGGCATGTTGACCGGACCCTCCCCCCGCCCCAACTACACACTGCGCCACTGACCTATTTAGAAAGAAGCCGTAACACACGACTCCTGTTGGCCCCATATATATTTACTGGCCAAGTTTCTGTGAGGCGACGCCTTATCCTCGTACCCATCAAGTCTGTACTTCAGCTCTCTAATTCCATAGAACAATAAACTGAGACTATCTTTATAATTCCGTATCGGTGTTGGGACCAATTTGTTTCAGCCACATCTCTACCATTCAAAATAAATTCATACTATTCTTATAATTCCAATTCGGTGTTGAGACCAAATTGTATCAGCCACGACTCACTCTACCATAAAATAAAACATTGTTGAAAGCTATTGCAAGGTTAAAAGTTCCCAAAGGTTTTGCACATTGCAGAACTTTACATTAGGTGTCGAATCTACTTCCATTCACAGGCACTCGACTAATTATCAAATTTCATTTTTAATAAAATATATGTTATATTATCAACACTAATTTTTTTAGTATTGATAATTTATCTTATACCTGTTGAAGATATAGCCCATGTGTTATAGATTATCTATAACACATACCCCTATGTCATATAGATTGGAGAACATTTTGAGTCGACATTTTGACACGAAATCATCCCCAAAACCCTTTCAAAAATGCAGAAAAGAACAAAAATGGTCGGTATAAGATAAATACAACAATACCATAGTGTGTTTTGATATGTTTGATATCTCAACTCGTTGAAAGTGAGTTTTGTTCGCTCGGCAAGCCTCGCGAAAAAAACTCACTTTCATCTCGTTGAGATATCAAACATATCAAAACTCACTATGGTATTATCGTATATATAAGATATATTTTATTAAAAATGATCAAATCTGATAATTTGTTGAGTGCCTGTGCACAGAATAATTCTTGTTAGCTGCCGATAACGCAACCAACTTTTTCTGTGTCGTCTGTGAATTCTTCGACGAGAAGCGCAGTCTTGATCCATATCGATTATTCTGAATATCATTTAACTTCAAATGAACGTTTCCTTGAGAATAAGATTCTGTAATTGAACTGCGCATGACACACTAGTCGGGTGAATTCTGAATACATTCCGAATGGCCCACGGAAACGTACCCATTGTCAACAAGAAAACCGGAAAGGTGAAGGTCGTCGGTGTTGAAGAAAAAAACACAAAAATTGAAATAAAAAAAAATAAATAAATAATTAACACCAAAAAAAAATATGCAGAAAAAAAACAGGCACACGTGCAAAGAGATAGGAAGAAATGGTGAAGTACAAAATGCTAAACATAATCACCGAATGAAAATTGGAACACGACGGCATGGCGCACCAATTTGTGACCAAAATTGCGGCGAATTTGAACAGAGGTGGAGAAAAAAAAATATGAGCACAGGACCGAAACCGCGGCGACGCCACTTATTGTATATCGCGGCCGAACTAGTGATTATTCTCACCTAATCTGTACATGTTTCTGTTGTCTCTTGTAATTTTCTTGCAAGCTCGTGGGATCAGCTGCAACGACGTTCTTGTTTGAGGAACCACTGCATATGAAAAAAAGCACATGAGAGTGTTAGCTCCCTTATATGGCTACCCGAAGGAGGTGTTCTAACTCGGTAGAGTAAGGTCGGGGCATGATGGAAATGAACACATAGTAGTAGAAATATAATTGGAGGATACCACACTCCTCCCGGTTTTAAAAGAAGGAGGATATGTATGCTGGGCAAATGGTTGGTAGGCTGCAACCCTACCGGTTCTGTTGGGGTGCCAAAATGAAATGTGGGATGGGAGTGGAAACTGCCAAATCACCCCCATATTAAGATCTCAGGAAAAATCTCGCATCTCTATCTCATGCATGCAGGTATGTACGCAACTGCATATATACACATACATGTATAAAATAGATGCATATATACACAGAGTTGCGCACATAAATACATGCAATAGTATGTACTTCTGTATTTGATTATTTACTGAGGGATGTGATACATCCCACGCCCATTACGAGAGCAGATGGCCAACAGGTCATAAACTGAGGCCTTCCTCAGAACGGCAATGCGTTGGGTAACATCCCCAATATACATGTACATGTAGGCTGGTGTTGAGATGTCGATACCCAAGGGGCCATGGAAATAAGGGGAGTCAGTCTCCACCAAAAGACGGTCCGCTGGTATGGCCTGGAGTCCTAAAATTAGGCGATCCAAAAAACAGTAACACTTTACCCCAACACTGAAGTAACATCTTTCGAATGCCCCAATCCAACTCTTTACCATACCGACAGTGCCTGAAAAACAATGTAAATGGATGACCTGTTGGGGGCTACATATATGACTGACAATCTGAAGACCCCGGGAATAAACATCAGACATGGTTGGGGTCCCTTCCCTAGGACCACGAAGATGCAAAACCAGAGGCTTATCAGGAATGGCCAACTTGCACACCTCCTCCAAAAAATCGTCCTGTAAGTCTAAAAAAATACTGGGCTCAGTCCTATCTAAACCAACTTCTCCAAGAGCAGACACCTGGGGAAGAAGGGACCTAATCTGAGCCAGGTGTTGCTGAACAAAGACCACAGGAATTTTTCTGAGATGCCTGGAGTGCAAACCGATTCCACTAGCAATACCAGGGTTGGGATCAGGACCCCGGGGGTAGGTATCTGGGTCGCAATAAATTGCAACACCACCCACAACCTGAACTGGCACCTGGGGGGGGGGGGGTGGGGGACCAGAGTGAGAAATGCGGTAGCAGACAAATCCGGCAAAGACAACATTAATCTCGACCTGTCTAAATGAAAATGGGAGTCAAATGCCTCTACCAGTGGAGTGGGACCTGAGGGCGAAGCTCTAGATAAACAATCAAAATCCAATAAAGGAGTGACAACTGATGGTGAAGGAGCAGCAAGTCCAGGTGGAGGCCTAACAACCGGAGCACCAGAAATCAATGACAGTTCCATGGTCGACTCAATCTGGGGAGTAGAATCCACAACTGGAGATCCGGCTACTGGAGAAGGGAAAGAACACTGAGATGAAGCAGGCAGATGCCCTGGCACTGCAATGGTTAACTGGTAGAGTGCTGGAAGCCCAAATTTGGGCTTTGTTCTGAAGTGCAGGTGCCACAACTTAATGGCTTCATAATCTGTAGATGTGCTTCATATTTTTTAATTGAAATTATTTAGTCTGTGAGGATGTGCCTTGTTACAATTTATGGGAGAGTACCACTAGGCACTCTCCCATAAATTGTAACAAGGCAAAAAGACATGGACAAATCCGGATGACCAAAAATAATTTAGCACTCTACCAGTTAAAGAATCCTGAGCCTGCAAGTCAGTGGGGGTTCCAGGCAATTCAGAGAGAACCCCAGTTGGAAGCTGAGCATCACCTGACAAAATGAAAGGGCGCTGACCCTGGGGGAACCTGTGCTAAGCACCACATTAATGCTCTCCAATGGAGCAACCCAGCCCTAGAATTCAAGGGTGTAAGAACAAAAGTGGGAGGAACAGGCCATCCCTGGTGCTTACAAAGAGCTACCATACACTTGCTCGAGGCCACAGAAGGCTCCGTATTCGAGGAGATTACTCCACTGTCATCCACCCCCGTACCAACCCATCCAGATCCACCCTTAGAGCCCTGGCAATAGCCATCAAACTATTTAGTTGTTTGGATGGGTTAGGGAGAGAAGCTTCAACTTCTTGCTCCCAAAAATAACCAGGTAGATGGGCAGACTGACAGTGCCTCCTCATGGACCTCGAGATTACCCCGCATTCCGGGAAAGGACACCTGGGAGCCCTTCCCCTCTGGCGTCGAATCTGGGAGGCCTCTGTACTCCCTACCTCCTCAGAGAAGGTAACTTTCCGTCCATCGGACTGATGGGAAGACTGTGGCTGTGTAGCAGCCTCTACCCTAATCTCCCGCTTAGGATGAGGGGAACGGGAACGATGTCTTTTTCCCCCGACGTAATATTTAATTCTGTGGCCATGAGGGCCCCTGGGTGTGGAAGATCTAGGCTTAAAAGACTTGGAACACCCCTACCTCTTCCAACTGGCACTTTAGGGGTCACATATTGTGGACCCTGATCCTTGCTGGTGGACGCATCCACCGTTGTTGTTAATACCGTGCTCGTTGGGGTGGTGGGTTTCCTCACCGGAGTGGTTGGGTTGGCATTCTTGTAAGCCACCCTTGGGAAGGTTGGGTCCTGTTTAAAACGGATGTCTTGGCATGAGCCTATCACTACTGGGTTTTCTTGCGTGGAAGCTGGCCACCATGATCTTTTGGGGCTTTCCGCCTCCTCATTTTCTGTACCTGTTTTGGACATATCTGAAAAGAAGGGTGACCCCGAGTCAGCTCGCACCGCAGGCACGTAGCATTTTAGTAGGTTAGCCCGATTTTGTGTGCAACGAAGCGGCGAAGTTAATCCTTATTACTGAGACTTCTTCTTCAAGGTAGACTGTTAATGGTGAGTATATTATGCCAGACATTCTTCAAAAAGATTAATTGTACAAGACATTCTTTTCTGAAAAGGTTAGTTTTGAGTTAAATCGCACCGAGGACAAGAGTACTTGTCCAAAAGTTCTGCGTCGTGCTCTGATACATTCACACACACACCATGGTACCAATCCAGACAATAATCGCACTGAATCATAAATGTGCCATTATCGGGTTGACGACAAGTGCAGTACAGGGGAACTGTAGATCCCGAGGCCTGAGTTCTTGACAGATGTCTTTGTATCCAAGGGGGTAAAGTAGTATCTAAATAAAGCTTCAATTTATCATGGTGAATGGTGGAAACTTTGTTATGGAATTGAATTTTGTAAAGATATGGTTGTATTCCCTGTAAAGTGATTCCTGGGCCTAGCCAAACTGGGTTCAATTTCTTAGTTTCCCCATTTTTATTTCAAAACATAGACTGTATCTTTTGGCTTGTAAGTTGAAGTTCGAGTGTGTTGATCATAATGCTGCTTCATTACCTTTTGTTGAGATTTCAAAGTAGAGCGAGCAGTATCATGGGCTATTCGAATAGACTCAACTAGGTCATTCACATACTCTGAAATGGTACTTGATTCAGGTTTCGGTGGGCACCCAAAAACGAGGTCAGTAGGGCGGCAAACTTCCCGACCCAACATCATTTTATTTGGGGTGTACCCTGTGTGTCGATTAACAGCTGACCGCAGAGCACCCGCCAATTGAGCCAGATGTAAATCCCAAGTGGATTGGGTTCTACCTACAAAACATCGCACTGCATCCATAAGGGTGCGATTATATCTCTACACCTGGCCATTGGCGGATGGCCGGTAAGCTGTGGGTCTGGCCTTAAAGATGTTCAAGGCCTCACAGACAAGGGTGAATAACTTACTTTCAAAGTTAGTTCCCCTGTCTGTAAAAATCTGATTTTGGGCATCCAAAATGGGTAAAAAACTCATTAACAGCAGCAGTGGCTGTCACTTCTGCGGTTTGACAAGGGTGGGGAATACACTCCACCCATTTGGTGAACTGATCCACCATCATCAATATAAACTCATTACCACGTTCTGTACAGGGTAGGGGTCCTAGAAAGTCAAGATGAACCCGCTCCATGGGTGCACCAGCATGATAAAGGGTTAAAGGATGCCTTGCCCGTCTGGAGGGTTTCTTTCTTTGGTTGCAAAGGGCACATGCTTTTACATATTGTTCAATATCTTCTGACATTCGAGGCCAATAATATTTTTGTTTTAATCGAGCTCGTGTGCGATTTATTCCCTGGTGGCTGGATGCAGGAATATCATGCCCAAATGACAACGCCTCGGCCTGGAGGGATTGGGGAATCACCAAGACAGTTTCCTCATTTTTGCGCCGTTTACATAACAAGCGATTGTCATGGTAGAATCTATGTAGATTGGTCCAATATGTTTTAGCAATTGGGCTTGCCAAGAACAGGGTGGACTCGGAGGGCTCCTCTTTGGACAGTAACCATTTTACCAAGAATGTTAGGTCAGGGTCCGACCACTGCTCTGTCATAAGGTCATTTTGAGAATAACCTGCAAAGCTATGGCTAGCTCGGTCTATAACTGTGTGGGTCGCACAAATTGTAGGGAGGTGTAACCCATCCAAATCAGCGAGACCAAAATGTCCATCACTATCCAATGTACTAGCTTTATATGGGTCATCTATGGTGGGGAGGTTCAATCCGTCCCAGTCAGAGAGGCCAAAATGTCCCTCAATATCAACTGTACTAGTTTGATATGGGTCACATATGGTAGGGGGTCTAAACCGTCCCAGTCAGAGAGGACAAAATGTCCCTCACTATCAACTGTAGTGGGCTGATATGGTAGTGAGTGGTGTAGCTTTCCACCCTCCACCCACAAGTCGAGGCTATGAACTTTGGTGACTTTCAAGTCATTATGGGTATAAGCCACTTTTGGTATTGGGTCTGTGTCTAAAAGGGGAAACGTACTCAACGGAACCACATTATCTACTTCAGTAAAGAAATTTCCCCACTCTTTGTCTATCCGAGAGCAATAATTGCACGCCCCGCAAGGCAGATCAGACAGGGAAATACCCACCCTGTAATTTGGACAGGTGCCCTCATCTGGGAGGCGTGAAAGAGCATCAGCATTGACATGCTTGTTACCTTTTCGATGTTTGATAGAAAATTGATACTGGCCAAGTTCTTCCATCCAACAGGCTATCTGTCCCTGGGGATTCTTAAAATTCACAAGCCATGTCAGGCTGCTGTGGTCCATTCTAATTGTAAATTTACGACCCAGCAATAAATGTCTGAACTGTCTGGTGAAACGAACAACCGCTGACAATTCCTTCTGGGTTGTACAGTACTTCCGTTGTTCTGAAGTTAAGACAAAACTGCCATAAGCTATAACTTTTTCCTGGCCATCCTGGAACTGCAAGAGTTCAGCTCCAATGGCGTGACCAGAAGCATCGGTGTCCAGAATAAAAGGGTCATTCTGGGAGTATTAGCTCCCTTATATGGCTACCCGAAGGAGGTGTTCTAACTGGGTAGAGTAAGGTCGGGGCATGATGGAAATGGACACAAAGTATTAGAAATATAATTGGAGGATACCACAAGCGTGTCCCCACGAAAACGAAATGACGCCATACCAGGAATACATTACTTGAATTTATGGTTTTATGGTAACTGGGGGAGACGGCCATAGCAGCCTCGAAATCGCCGAGAACACCAGTTTTGCCATTTTTTTGTGGGGGGTGGGGGTGGGGGGGTAGGGAAGGGGAAAAATCGACCAAACTCGTTACTCTCAACCCAAATCAGATGATGCCATGCATGATACTGATACTATGAGGATAATTAACACCCCCCCCCCCCCCCTTCTTCATGAAATTCTTGAACCGCCACTGCAGGGAGCCACCCGTCTTTTCCGTTGTCTATTAACCCTTTACCCAATGAGGACAGCAGACGATGCTTGCAAAATAAATTCTTGGATAACATTTAAAAGTTTCAAACTTTTGTCCCAAAACATAGCTTATGACCTCTCATTGGAACGACTCGAGATCATCAAGCTTGTTCCAATGAGAGGTCATAAGCTATGTTTTTTGGACAAAAAATTAAAACATAATAATATTTGAGTAGGGGACATTGTATTGCTTCAGCTGGACTAATGAGCATTAATAATTATACAAATGTTATAACCTAGATGTGATCAGCATGAATTCCGTTGAAGCATTTCCAAAAAAAGTCCAGAAAACTGATATTTTGGCGCTTTTCCATATTTCCAAGGGCCATAACTCACACAAGAATAATGCAATCAGCATGTAAGTCATCGTTCTATAGTAGGTTACCAAGAATGAAATCATTCGGTTGAAGCATTTCCAAAAAAAGTACGAAAAACTAAAGTATGACTGACAGACTGACTGACAGACTGACGGATGGACAGAGTACAAATGAAACTTGACCTGTAAGTCATCGTTCTATAGTAGGTTATCAAAAATGAAATCATTCCGTTGAAGCGTTTCCAAAAAAAGTCCGGAAAACTAAAGTATGACCGACAGACTGACTGACAGACTGACGGATGGATGGACAGAGTGTAAATGAAACGTGATCTGTAAGTCATCGTTCTATAGTAGGTTACCAAAAATGAAATCATTCCGTTGAAGCGTTTCCAGAAAAAGTCCGGAAAACTGATATTTTGGCGCTTTTCCATATTTCCAAGGGCAATAACTCACACAAGAATAAGGCAGTCAGCATGAAACTCAAATTTGATCTGTAAGTTATTGTTCTATAGTAGGTTACCAAAAATGAAATCATTCCGTTGAAGCGTTTCCAAAAAAAGTCCAGAAAACTGATATTTTGGCGCTTTTCCATATTTCCAAGGGCCATAACTCACACAAGAATAATGCAATCAGCATGAAACTCAAACTTGATCTGTAAGTCATCGTTCTATAGTAGTTTACCAAAAATGAAATCATTCCGTTGAAGCGTTTCCAAAAAAACTCCGCAGTAACTCACACAAGAATAATGCAATCAGCATGAAACTCAAACTTGATCTGTAAGTCATCGTTCTATAGTAGTTTATACCAAAAATGAAATCATTCTGTTGAAGTGTTTCCAAAAAAACTCTGGAAAACTGATATTTTGGTGCTTTTTACCATATTTCCAAGGGCCGTAACTCACACAAGAATGATGCAATCAGCATGAAACTCAAACATGATCTGTAAGTCATTCTTCTATAGTAGGTTACCAAGAATGAAATCATTCGGTTGAAGCATTTCCAAAAAAAGTACGAAAAACTAAAGTATGACTGACAGACTGACTGACAGACTGACGGATGGACAGAGTACAAATGAAACTTGATCTGTAAAAATGAAATCATTCCGTTGAAGCGTTTCCAGAAAAAGTCCGGAAAACTGATATTTTGGCGCTTTTCCATATTTCCAAGGGCAATAACTCACACAAGAATAAGGCAGTCAGCATGAAACTCAAACTTGATCTGTAAGTTATCGTTCTATAGTAGGTTATCAAAAATGAAATCATTCCGTTGAAGCGTTTCCAAAAAAAGTCCGGAAAACTAAAGTATGACCGACAGACTGACTGACAGACTGACGGGTGGATGGACAGAGTGTAAATGAAACGTGATCTGTAAGTCATCGTTCTATAGTAGGTTACCAAAAATGAAATCATTCCGTTGAAGCGTTTCCAGAAAAAGTCCGGAAAACTGATATTTTGGCGCTTTTCCATATTTCCAAGGGCAATAACTCACACAAGAATAAGGCAGTCAGCATGAAACTCAAACTTGATATGTAAGTTATCGTTCTATAGTAGGTTAACAAAAATGAAATCATTCCGTTGAAGCGTTTCCAAGAAAACTCCGGAAAACTGATATTTTGGTGCTTTTCCATATTTCCAAGGGCCCTAACTCACACAAGAATAATGCAATCAGCATGAAACTCAAACTTGATCTGTAAGTCATCGTTCTATAGTAGTTTACCAAAAATGAAATCATTCTGTAGAAGCGTTTCCAAAAAAACTCCGGAAAACCGATATTTTGGTGCTTTTCCATATTTCCAAGGGCCGTAACTCACACAAGAATAATGCAATCAACATGAAACTCAAACCTGATCTGTAAGTCATCGTTCTATAGCAGTTTACCAAAAATGAAATCATTCCGTTGAAGCATTTCCAAAAAAACTCCAGAAAACTGATATTTTGGCGTTTTTCCCATATTTCCAAGGGTCGTAACTCACACAAGAATAATTCAATCAGCATGAAACTCAAACTTGGTCTGTAAGTCATCGTTCTATAGTAGTTTACTAAAAATGAAATCATTCTGTTGAAGCGTTTCCAAAAAAACTCCGGAAAACTGATATTTTGGTGCTTTTCCATATTTTCAAGGGCCGTAACTCACACAAGAATAATGCAATCAGCATTAAACTCAAACTTGATCCGTAAGTCATCGTTCTATAGTATTTTATACCAAAAATGAAATCATTCTGTTGAAGCGTTTCCAAAAAAACTCCAGAAAACTGATATTTTGGTGTTTTTTCTCATATTTCCAAGGGCCGTAACTCACAAAAGAATAATGCAATCAGCATGAAACTCAAACTTGATCTGTAAGTCATCGTTCTATAGTAGTTTACCAAAAATGAAATCATTCTGTTGAAGCGTTTCCAAAAAAACTCCGGAAAACTGATATTTTGGTGCTTTTCCATATTTCCAAGGGCCGTAACCCACACAAGAATAATGCAATCAGCATGAAACTCAAACTTCATCTGTAAGTCATCGTTCTATAGCAGTTTACCAAAAATGAAATCATTCCGTTGAAGCGTTTCCAAAAAAACTCCAGAAAACTGATATTTTGGTGCTTTTTCCCATATTTCCAAGGGCCGTAACTCACACAAGAATAATGCAATCAGCATGAAACTCAAACTTGATCTGTAAGTCATCGTTCTATAGAAGTTTACCAAAAATGAAATCATTCCGTTGAAGCGTTTCAAAAAAAAACTCCGGAAAACTAAAGTGTGACTGAGAGACTGACAGACTGACAGACAGATAAACTGACAGACTGACGGAGTGCAAACCTATAGTCCCCTCCGGCGATGCCGGTAGGGGACTAAAAACAATCCTATGATAAATGTGGCCTGTGGGCCATGTCAAAGAATGTTGATGCACAAATGCAATAAATTCAAAGATTGTTGCTAACAGCAAGTTTTTGATGGAAACGAAAAGAAAATCAATAGCTCCTATCTTTGTCACCCTGCATAAGCATACAAAGTTTCAAAACAACCTGATAATGAATGTACCCTCCGAGGCATGCCAAAGGAAGATGTTGATGCACAAAAGCACTAAGTAGAAGGTCACTGCTTGTGGCAATGCTTTTGGGTTTTTTATGGAAATTCATAAATATACACTGCAGAGAGTGCAAAAAGGATAAGTTGATGCACATTTGCAGTAAGTTCAAAGGCTGGTGATAACAACAATAATTTTTTATGGAAATGAACAAAAGCAATAGCTCACATCTAGAGGTCACCCCGAACACACATACATGTACCAAGTTTCAAAGTGATCCGATCATAAATGTGCCCTGAAGGGTGTGTTAAAGGGAAATATTGAGGTCTGATTAAACTAAGTTCAAAGGTCAGTGGCAACATTTTTTGACAAAAATGGAAGAAAATCGACAGCTCCCAGATAGATGTCACCCCACACAAGCACACCAAGTTTGCAAGCGATCCAATCATAAATGTGCCCTGCATGGTGTGTCAAAGGGAAATATTGATGCTTAACTGCAATATGTTTTTACTAAGTTCAACGAAGGTCATTCATTGCCAGTGGCAACATTTTTTGACGGAAATCGAAGAAAATCGATAGCTCCCATCTAGAGGAAACCCCAAACAAGCATACAAAGTTTCAAACCGATCTGGTCATAAATGTGGTCTGTAGGGCATGCCAAAGGAATATATTGATGCCTGAATGTACTATGTTCAAAGATCGTTGCCAGCAGCAACATTGGAAATGGAAGAAAATCGATAGCTCCCATCTAGAGGTCACCCCAAACAAGCATGCCAGATTTCAAAGTAATCCAATCATAAATGTGCCATGTAGGGTGTGCCAAAGGGAAATATGGAGGTCTGACTAAACTGAGTTCTAAGAACATTGGCCGCGCAACATTTTTTGACGGAAATTGAAGAAACTCGACAGCTCCCATCTAGAGGTTACCCCAAACAAGCATACCAAGTTTCAAAGCGATCTGATCATAAATGCCAAAGGAAATTGTGGACGTACGTACTAACGTACGCCAACGGACGAGAAGTGATGGTAATAGCTCAGCTTGACTTTGCCAAGTTGAGCTAAAAATTAAATCGCCGGGTTTTAACTTTGAAATGTTTGGGCAATCGGCACAGTATAGAATCCATAATCCTGTGTCGGGAAAGCTATTGCCGCAGCGAAACGCCAGGATGTATCGCCAAGACTGTCACATTGTTGTTTCAAAAATACCGTACACCCAGAACACATTTTATTCACTGAAATACTCGTTCTATTCCATAATTTTATTTAAAAAATATACATGAACCGTTACGAGAATGAATGAAGACAAGATCATTTCGATGGAGACAATCCGACCTTCAATTATACGGGGGTGGGGGGGGGGGGTGGGTGGGGGGGTGGGGGGGGGGGGGTGACCAAATCATACATCAGCGAAAATTTTATTTTAATATGAAAACAAATCGAAAATCTCACGAATTAACGAACGAATTTTTTCAATTTCTATAGTGAACCGCAGTACAGATTTCTGGAAATGAAAGATATGGCATTTATATCTGAATATTTTATAAACTGTAGGTTTTAGAAATTTTCTGACGGAACAATATAATTGCTATTAAAAGGCCGCTCGATCACATGTCCACCGAAAAAAAAAGTCGAAAAAGGGGCATAACTCTAATAAAAACTGATCGGTCCGAACCCATATTCGAACTGTACCTGCATTATTACCCCAGAAAGTCACATACCAAAATTCTTTCCAATCAAATAATCCTAACTGGAGTTATCATCCGGACACCGCAAATCTTGAAATTTCTAAGTCGAAAAAGGGGTATAACTCTAATAAAAATAATCTGGCCGAACCCATATTCGAACTTGACCTGTGGTTTCGGCTAAGAAGGTCACATAACAAAATTGGTTCCAATCAAATGATCCAAACTGGAGTTATCATGGGGACACCAAGTGGGATGGACGCACAGATGGACGGACGCATGCGCGGATGGACACCGCTGATTTCTATAGTCCCCCAAAATTTTTTCGGGGGACAGTCTCTGAAAGATTTTTCTCGCGAAACATTAATTGGTTATGTAATCCTTCTCACGTGGCCGCACTAAAACAGCTTTTCATACCCGGTCGTTTCTACACAAACGACGGGGTATTAACAAGTGCGGTTTTGTATGCAATGTACACGTAATGTGTAAAACAAATTCACTTTGGTCAGGTAGCAGTGTCAATATTCATGGAAGTTCTTTTTCTTTAATGTGATGGGTCAGTTTTGGGCATTTGGGGTTGTTTGCGTTCTAATAGCGAGTAAGTACTCGGGTTAAAATTAATTGATCTGTATGCATTTGCCTTGTTACAACCCATAAATTGCCCCAAGACAAAGACATAAGCACACAATTATGAGAAATCTCACATTTAGTTATGAACACTGAGGTTATTTTTGTACAGATGAGGCAGTCAGTGAGATAAATTTGCTATCCAGCAGGCCTGAAAATAAGCAGTCTGACATTTGCAGAATGAGGTCCCCAGAGGGTGAATTTGATGATGCTATCCCATTCATTGGGACAATTTACCCCCTGGGTACCTCTTTCTGTTTAGTTTTGAGACCCTGGTTCAGATTGAGGTTCACAGAGGGTAAATTTGATGATGCTACCCTGCTGTGCAGGGTAGCATCAGTAAATTCACCCTCTGGGGACCTCACTTTGCAGATGACAGTCTGCTTATTTTCCGGCTTGCTACCCAGTGGACCAACTTGGCACAAATATCCTGTGTGTTCGACTCGATGGCCCCACATAACACATGTGAGGTCTATCAATTCCATATTGGACTTAGGAACCACATCACCTCCTAGAAAACACACTGAATTGTTGAATTCCGAAAGCAAAGAGTTAAATCCTAAATCCTGCAAAAAATGACGAACGTTAGTTGCAGCTGCTAAAAAACAATAAAAGTCCGAGCTTATGCTTATTCTCTTCAAATACTATTATTATTACAATCGTTATTATCACTATGCATGCGGCTAATTGGGACACAGATGACAAGAATAAATGGACACAAAGTCAATGACACAGAAACGTTCAGATAAACTGGAGAAGTTTCATATCTTGAAAATACGCAAGGCAGTCAGCGCGAGGAATGCATCATTGACTCCAATGGATTGTTCCAACCCCCCAATACGCCCTATGTTAGTTCGGTTTCGCCAGTCGTCATATAAGCAAAAATTGTGCAGCTTTAATAAAAGTGTTGGGGGTACGATTCAATTTCACAGCTCCAGAGCACAAAAAATGTTAAGAATTAGGCTAATCATACACCGTATGACTGTATGCACATGTACCAACTAAAATTAATGACGGCACCTGGAAGTCTTTTCATATTTTCGATCGCCCTTGTGAAGATTCGATTGAGCCTTTCTCTTTGGGAAATAAGCTGTTACCGTACATGCAGGCCTATTTGTTTACACCAGATACGAACCCCCACCAGGAAATGGAAGCTTGGACAGGAAACGAAGCAAGGGAGCAGAATATTAAATAAAGGATAACAGGCACTGTTGTGGACCACTTTCAAAACTGATGAAATTTCCCGGATTGCCCCCCCCCCCCCCTCCATCTTCCAAATGTACCAACAGTTAGGCCTGCACACCGCAAACGTTCTGTCCCACTACCCAGTATTCTTAGTCTCTCAGGCCCAATAATCTGTCACAGTTCAATGGGAGAAAATAACACGTTTTTCCAACACACGTAAAAAAATATCCTCTATCAAAATACCACTTTCACTTTCCATATCGTATCACAGTGAGTGATGAATCATCCAACAATTTTAATATATTAACAACATCTTGGCAGAAAGCAGAAGCAATATGTTTCATAATCTTTTACTGCCCACCCAGTGTTACCATACTAACCCGCACACATCTACTGCCTGGACCATATCCAAGAAAAATTCAGAACTCCAAAATTAAACCGGTCTGTTGGCCTGCAGTTATACTCAACTATGAGTTTCCCACGCGTGGGGTAAATTCACTGATGCATTGGTTCACGAATTTCCACTACACGGGCAAACTTTTTACTAATACCTTAATTGGCATGCCAGGTAACAAGGAAATTCAAATGAATAACGTGTGGGCTACTGTGATATTCAGCAGTGCAAAAACCAAATTCTCGAATGAAATGTTTATGTGAGGCGGTTGTTTTGTGGTGAATAAACATTTGAAGAAATAAGCGAATTGCCATTTAATCAAATGAAATATGATTGGTGGGATAATGCACGTTAAAAATAAAATGTCCATCGAACAAAAACAACGAAGAATGGTTCTAGCCTTAATTTGTTTATTTGTATGCTAAACACGAAAATGCTAATTCTCGTCTGAACACGTGCTCTGTACAAAACACGAGGCACCTTATGCCCACCTAAGTTCGGACCTGCATGTAGGTGAAACCGAGTTCCATTGAAAATACACAATTCCACGAGAAACCTTAGAGGAGTACATACACACACCGTGATTTAAATAAATGCACATCCTTGTCGGGATTTTTTGGAAGCAAAGAGTGCTGATCTACAGAAGTAGACATTTATCTACTGCGCCAAAGAGATTGCGGGGTGGGGTGGGCATACTGAAACTTACACCACAGACTCATTGTCGAGAGGGATGCAATATTTTTGGGGGGAAATAATTAAAAAAAATATTTTGTGAGGGCATGTCAGTGGTGTAGTAGGGGAGGGGGAGAAGAGGGGCACCCCTCCTGGCTACACCACTGGGGGGGGGTATGTGCCTGTCAGCCCCATTTCAGTCAAGCCCCCCCCCCCCCCCCCCGCCCTGGTGATGTGACCTACATGTAATTATTGATGCCTTTCATAACTTATAAATTATGGACATTAGCAGACTCAGTCAAGAAAATTGAGTTTTTTTGTTTCGAATTTCACATTTGTTTCAGGGGCTCCTCCCCCTATCCCCCCCTCCCACCCGTGAGGGGTGATTCCTCTTGTGCTTGCCCCCATCTTGCCGCTACGTGGATCGGATAAAAGGCTCAAACATGTTATTCTTCCCGATGGGCTCCCCTTCTCTCACCACGCTCTCGCAAAATCCTTAGACTCAAAATGATAAGCATTCGTATTAAGATGCAATGGAATTTCAATATTCAAATGCGTCATGAATTCAGAAAAAGGAAAGGCTGCTATTGAATGTGATGAGAATAAAATGTCACTGTGAGTACACTGAACTTGAGGAATGTAGAGCGACGGGAAACAATACACGAGTCGGGAATGGATTAATTAACGCCATTCTCAAAATATTTAATTCAATTGCATGAATACTTAATTACTTTTCGGGATGCATTGTGAGATCCAGAGCATTGTTTTTTGTAAACAATAACTTCAGAAGGCCTGCACAATAAAAGGAAGCTGATTCACTAGTATGCCCGACACTTAATCCAATTTCGGTGAGTGTCTAACTTGCCACCAGGTTTATTACAAAACAAACTACTGTAATTAACCACTTGTGAAAACACGAAAGGGGGACAGTCACTGCTATTCTAAGAGTGCCTTTTCCATTGGGTTGTTTCTTTTTATCTCAACTACCCACTATTTGAATGGCAAAAGGAGATTTGCTGCATTTAAATGATTGACATTTTTTTTAAAATGTTGGCGTTAAAATCTGACATTTTTTTTAAAATGTTGGCGTTAAAATCTATATGCACCCACAGACATTGAAACATTATGTAATGTACAATGGAAGCATTGTATAAAACTCAGAAAACATCGACAATGTTATTTTCACTGATAAATCTACAATCCAAATGAGAAACTCTGTAAACAAGTGTTTCAGAAAATGTGGTGAAACGACAGTACTGACTCCTCAACCCAAACACCCTTATTCTGTGCATGTTTGGGGTGGAATCTAACAAAAGGGTGCCACTACGCTCGCAATATGCAATGACAAAATTTTCAGGGAGAGTGGGAGGAGGGGGACAAGTTCTCTAGATGAAGAAACTCAGTTTGTTTCATTATTTCAAACGAAAAACTCAAGTGAAAGCCATGCAGAATATGGGTCAAACTGAATAGGGACGAATTGTCTTGGTACCCAGGCGCATATGTTGAGCAACGGTCTTGTCACGTACAATCCAAATGTGCGTTATTTATTTTTTGGCAATCTCTACCCTTAGAAAGTAGCACATGTTTTTAATATTATGGCGAATAAATAACTAAAACTCATTCTGCTGTTTTTTTTATCACATGAACATCTTCGTCCAATGAAGGGAAGAAAACAGAATATCATTTTACCCCAAATTGACATCCATATGATAAGGGAGGTAATGTTAAAACCTGGGGTTTGCACATGTATGCGTTATGTTTGGAACTGCCCTTAGTCCTTCAGAGTTCAGAATGAGAAGATGGGGTGTGCATGGAGGGAAGAGGGGTGGGATGTCATATACCGGGACACCGAAGCCTTTATTAAGTGCTAAATGACATCCGACGCAGCTAAGCGTATTACGGCATCAAGTCATTCAAGACAAGACTGAGGCGATGAAATAGAAAGATTTTTTTTCTATCAAATTGGAAACTTCAGGACATCTAAACGCCAGTTTTGGTGAATGGCGCAATAGAGGGTGGAGAAGTGAAACGGGGGTATTGGGAGTTGGTGGGAGGGACAATTGATGCATAACTATGTTCATGTCGTTTTTCTGTCCATAACTTCTATGCTAGCATTTTCGGAGGGGACGGGGGGGGGGGGGGAGTGGTAGGAAACAAGGGCTGAGAAGTAGAAAACATTATGTAAAACTAACCGGTACCTATTTACAGACCTTCCTCTGTCTGTAACTTGTCCTGTACCGATATCTTGTTTTTCAGGCTCATTTATTTCATTTCAGTAGTATGGCGTTGCACGACGGATGTATTCTTACTTGTATTTGCCGAAATTACAGGTCAAGCGAGTGAGCCACCAAACGTTTATCATCGTTCATAAACGGGACTAGAAACGAAAGGATAAACGCTTTTTCCGTAGAGTAACCATGAAAAAAAACGATAAACACGTTGTTTGAACGTTTACAACTGCGTTTCTATTCCTGATTATATCCGACTTGTAGTGTACATGCAGGGTGGAAAACATGATTTAGTTGACTATGTCCTGCCCGACATGATCCACAGATCCTTGTCAACCCAGATATAATAAATGTCACAATCAGAATAAGCACGAGTGAGTTGATTAGTCACACCTTGACTGACGTGGTCAACAAAACAGCACACGAAACAGCATGGTTTGATTAATTATATATATTAATTATATATCCTCAATGACTTGGTCAAGAAATCTTTGTCAATCGAACTAATTATCACGACAGCAAAATAACATGAAAGTGTCAGTGACACTGTTGCTTAACTTGTCTGTGTGTTGTGTTTTATGAAAAGGATAATGTTCAATGTTTATGAAAGGGTTATGAAATAAGACAAGAATTGTGATAATTAGGAAAATGTTAATTTCTGTTCCCTGTATACTATGTTTTCAATAAAAATAATATGAGGTGTACACTGTACTAAAGAGCTGAGGAGTGGGTTAAAATGACCTCACAGTTAATGTATGTGGCCCTCACAGTTAACGTATGTCAACGAAAGTTACCAAGTTACAGTGAAATTACTCCAAAATGAATCAAGTTACATTGAAATCACTTCATAAATATGGCCTGTAGACTGTGCTAAAGGTTTTCGGGCTTCAGGCCTGTGTAGCCATGACGGTAGAACGATTGCAACTAAAAGGGGACGACCTCATCTCGACATTATACTGAGTCATTCTACTAAGTTACAACGAAATCCCTTCACAAATACGACCTGTAGTCTGTACTAAAGTTTTTTTAGGTTTTGGGCTCAGGAAGCCATCATGGTTGAATGATCGTGACCAAAAGGGGGCATTGTCATCTGGGCATAATCTGGAGTGACCTGAGTTACAATGAAATCCCTTCATATATATGACCTGTAGAATGTGCCCAAGGTTTTCGGGCTTCGGGCCCCTGAAGCTGTTACAGTCACAGTTGACCAACCAAGACCAAAAGAGGATGTCATAATCTAAGCATTATATGGAGTCAACATAACAAGTTACAATGAAATCCTTCCATAAATACGACCTATAGACTATGCTAAAGGTTTTTGGGTTATAGGCTTGGGCAGCCATCAAGGCTGAATGATCGCGACCAAAAGGGAACTTTCTCATCCAGACATTATTTGGAGTCATCCTACCAAGTTACAATGAAATACCTCCATAAATATGACCTGTAGACTGTGCTAAAGGTTTTTGGGCCTCGGGTCCCTGTAGCCATCACAGTTGCCCAATTGCGTCCAAAAGGGGACGTTCTCATCTAGACATCATATGAAGTCAACCTACCAAGTTACAATGAAATCCCTTCATAAATATGACCTGTAGACTGTTCTAAAGCTTTTCGGGCTCGGGCAGCCATCATGGTTGAATGATCGCAACCAAAAGGGGACATTCTCATCTTGGCATCATCTGAACTGATCCTACGAAGTTACAATGAAATCTCTTCAAAAATATGACCTGTAAACTGTGCTCAAGGTTTTCATGCTTCGGGCACCTGCAGCCATCACAGTTGACCAATCACGGCCAAAAAGGGATGTCCTCATCTAGGCATTTTATGGAGTTAGCCTAACAAGTTACAATGAAATTCGTCCATAAATACGACCAAGAGTCTATGCTAAAGATTTTTGGGCTCGGGCAGCCATCAAGGCTGAATGATCGCGACCAACAGGGGACATTCTCATCTGGACATTATTTGGAATCAACCTATCAAGTTACAATGAAATCCCTTCATAAATATGACATGTAGACTGTGCTAAAGGTTTTCAGGCTTCGGGCTCGGGCAGCCATCATGGTTGAATGATCGCAACCAAAAGGGGACATTCCCATCTGGGTATCATGTGAACTGATCCTATGAAGTTACAATGAAATTCCTTCATAAATTTGACCTGTAGACTGTGCTCAAGGTTTTCATGCTTCGGGCACCTGTAGCCATCACAGTTGACAAATCACGAACAAAAGGGATGTCCTCATCTGGGCATTATATGGAGTCAGCCTAACAAGTTACAATGAAATCCTTCCATAAATACGACCTATACACTATGCTAAAGGTTTTTGGGCTCGGTCACCCATCAAGGCTGAATGATCGCGACCAAAAGGGGACGTTCTCATCTTGACATTATTTGGAGTCATCCTACCAAGTTACAATGAAATATCCCTTCATAAATATGACATGTAGACTGCGCTAAAAGTTTTCAGGCTTCGGGCAGCCATCATGGTTGAATGATCGCAACCAAAAGGGGACATTCTCATCTGGGCAGATGAGAACTGCATCCAAAAGGGGACGTTCTCATCTGGACATCATATGAAGTCAACCTACCAAGTTACAATGAAATCCCTTCATAAATATGACCTGTAGACTGTTCTAAAGCCTTTCGGGCTTCGTGATCGGGCAGCCATCATGGTTGAATGATCGCAACCAAAAGGGGACATTCTCATCTGGGCATCATCTGGAGTGATCCTACGAAGTTACAACGAAATCCTTCCACAAATAAGACCTGTGGACTGTGCTAAAGGTTTTCGAGTTTTGGGCTCAGGGAGTTATCACGGTTGACAGATCGCGACCAAATGGGAAAGTTCTCATCTAGACATCATACGGAGTCATCCTACCAAGTTACAATGACACCCCACGATTTTAAATATGACCTGCAGACTGTGCTAAAAGTTTTTGGGGTTCAGGCTTGGGCAGCCATCACGGTTCACAGATCATGACCAAAAGGGGACGTTCTCACCTAGGCATTATACAGAGGCATCCTACCAAGTTACAATGAAATCCCTTCATAGATACGACCTGTAGACTGTGCTAAAGGTTTTCAGGTTTTGGGCCCGGGACCGATCACGACCAAAAGGGGACGTTCTCATCTAGACATGCCCCCAAATCTGCATATGGAATTTTGTGACGATCAGACAAGAACTAAGGGGTGTAGCCTGTGCTAAAGGAAAATGTGAACAGACAAACAGACTACCGCACATGTGGTGGTGATAGCTTATCTTGACTTTGTTAAGTTAAGCTAACAATTGGGACAAGGGTAAACGCAATGTGTGTTACGTCATTTGTCAATTTGGGTTTTGTAACGCAAAGTATAAACGTCTTAATGGCAGGGCACTGACCCACTGTTGCCATTGTGACCCATTTGCAAACAATACCCAGGCACCATGCCGCGGGGCACAGCAAGAATTTGAGAATTAATAACCAAGGTATCAGGCATAGTGTTCACAATGTCAGATTATTAACTCATCACTGCCAGACTGCTGAAGCAATCTACCAGTGATGAGACAATACTCCGGAATCATTACTGAAATAAAGTCTGTTGGAACATTTGGTTAATGGCAATATATGTATTACAGCAGCAGAAATTAACCACACACATGTAAATAATAATCCAGTGTGAGGGGAGAGACAAATATTATGACCCATTTGCAAGTTATACCCTGGTACCATGCCTAAGGGCACAGCCTAGATTTGAGAATTAATAACCAAGGTATCAGGCATGGTGTTCATAATGTCAGACTATTAACTCATGCAATTGAAATTAACTACATGTCAGCCCATGCATGTAAATAATAACACAGGATAAGGGGGGGGGGGGGGGGGGATATTGTGACCCATTTGCAAGTAATACCCAGGTGTCATGCCTAAGGACACAGTCTGAATGTGAGAATTAATAACCAAGGTATCAGGCATAGTGTTCACAATATCAGATTATCAACTCATCACTGCCAGGCTGCTGAAGCAGTCTACCAGTGATGAGACAATACTCAAGACATTATTAAGGAGATAATGTCTGTTGGTACACTTGGTTAAGGGCAATACCATGTATTACAGCAACTGATATTAACCACATGTCAACACATACAAGTAAATAATAACCCAGGATGAGGGGGGGGGGGGGGGGGGGGCAAATATTGTGACCCATTTGCAAGTGATACCCTGGTATCATGCCTAAGGGCACAGTCTGAATTTGAGAATTAATAACTAAAGTATCAGGCATAGTGTTCACAATGTCAGATTATTAACTCATCACTGGCAGACTGCAGAAGCAGTCCGCCAGTGGTGAGACAACACTCAGGCATTATTAAGGAGATAATATCTGTTGGTAAATATGGCTAAGGGCAGTACCGTGTATTACAGCAGCTGAAATTAACCACATGTCAGCACATACATGTAAATAATAACCCAGGATGAGGGGGGCAGACAAAATCTGTGACCCATTTACGTGATGGGACAATACTCAGACATTATTAAGGAGATAATGTCTGTTGGTACACTTGATTAAGGGCAATACCATGTATTACAGCAGCTGAAATTAATCACATGTCAGCACATACAAATAAATAATAACCCAGGATGTGGGGGGGGGGGGGGGGGGAGAATATTATGACCCATTTGCAAGTAATACCCTGGTATCATGCCTGAGAGCACAGTCTGAATTTGAGAATTAATATCTAAAGTATCAGGCATAGTGTTCACAATGCCAGATTATTAACTCATCACTGCTAGACTACAGCAGCAGTCTGCCAGTGATGAGACAACACTCAGGCATTATTTACATACATGTAAATAATAACCCAGGATGAGGGGGGAGGACAAACATTGTGACCCATTTGCAAGCGATACCCTGCCTAAGAACACAGCCCGAAAATTAGAATAACCAAGGTATCTGGCATAGTGTTCACAATGTCAGATTATTAACTCATCACTGCCAGAATGCTGAAGCAATCTACCAGTGATGAGACAATACTCAGGAATCATTACTGAAATAAAGTCTGTTGGAACACTTGGTTAAGGGCAATATATGTATTACAGCAGCGGAAATTAACGACACACATGTAAATAATAACCCAGTGTGAGGGGAGAGACAAATATTGTGACCCATTTGCAAGTTATACCCTGGTACCATGCCTAAGGGCACAGCCTAGATTTGAGAATTAATAACCTAGGTATCAGGCATGGTGTTCATAATGTCAGACTATTAACTCATGCAATTGAAATTAACTACCTGTCAGCCCATGCATGTAAATAATAACACAGGATAAGGGGGGGGGGGGTATTGTGACCCATTTGCAAGTAATACCCAGGTGTCATGCCTAAGGACACAGCCTGAATGTGAGAATTAATAACCAAGGTATCAGGCATAGTGTTCACAATATCAGATTATCAACTCATCACTGCCAGGCTGCTGAAGCAGTCTACCAGTGATGAGACAATACTCAAGACATTATTAAGGAGATAATGTCTGTTGGTACACTTGGTTAAGGGCAATACCATGTATTACAGCAACTGATATTAACCACATGTCAACACATACAAGTAAATAATAACCCAGGATGAGGGGGGGGGGGGGGTGGCAAATATTGCGACCCATTTGCAAGTAATACCCTGGTATCATGCCTAAGGGCACAGTCTGAATTTGAGAATTAATATCTAAAGTATCAGGCATAGTGTTCACAATGCCAGATTATTAACTCATCACTGCCAGACTACAGCAGCAGCCTGCCAGTGATGAGACAACACTCAGGCATTATTTACATACATGTAAATAATAACCCAGGATGAGGGGGGGGGGGGGCAAATATTGTAACCCATTTGCAAGCGATACCCTGCCTAAGGACACAGCCCGAAAATTAGAATAACCAAGGTATCTGGCATAGTGTTCACAATGTCAGATTATTAACTCATCACTGCCAGACTGCTGAAGCAACCTGCCAGTGGTGAGACAATACTCCGGTATTATTAGGGAGATAATGTCTGTTGGTACTCTTGGTGTATAACTACAGCTGAAATTAACCACATGTCAGCACATACATGTAAATAATAACCCAGGATGAGGGGCGGGAGAGGGAGACAAGTATTGTGACCCATTTGCAAGCAATACCCTGAAGTCATGCCTAAGGGCACAGTCTGAATTTAAGAATTAGTAACCAAGGTATCATCAGGCATAGTGTTCATACTGTCAGATTATTAACTCATTAACTCTATACGAATTTGGGCCAGTACAGTTGAGTTTCGTGACTCCGTTTCTCAAATCTATAATACATGGCAATCCCCTGTAGCCGCTTAAAGCTGAAAAATAGAAGAACCTGATAGATTAGTGGCAAAGCTTCTTGGGGTGCATTTAAGAAGGAGATTTCAACTTTCAAGAGTTCCTGGGGGTGGTGATTCGAAGAACAGAGTCATTTTTTGTTTTACAAAAATTACATCATCATGGGTCCATGTCTCCTTCAGTTTTTTTTTTCTTTCACGTGATCCCTACACCGTTTTGCCATACTCGATCTCACAGTGGTCAGATGTTCATTTACAAATATACGTTCAGAACTGCGAACATCCTTGAGTTTACGTTTAGCTCTGTACAAAGCATTCCTGGTTCTTTAACTTACAAACTTTACCAGAATTGTGTGAGGAAATCTAGCGCCCTCAATTCGGCATCCCGACCTACATGTATGACTTCTCTCGATGTCACCGAGTTCAACTGGTAACGCCCAGTTTACCTGTAAGATCCAGAACTATCTCATCAGTCTTTTCATCACCTGTGGCCTTTTCAGGAATTCTGGAGATACGTAAGATGTTTCTCATGCCATACTACTTGAGGTTGTCGAGATCGTTTTCGAGTTGGCTGATTTTTGAGTCTTTAGCTTCATTGGCGAGCTCCAAATTCTCGATGCGCCTCTCGTTTAACCCTTTACCCAACGTAACGGCCAAAACCGGCCAGCGCTATTCTCAAAAATCGCCAATTAATTTTCAAAATATTTTCATTTTTTGTCTCAAAAACATAGGTTATGACCCCTCGTTGGAACGAGCTCGTCGAGCTCGTTCCAACGAGGGGTCATAACCTATGTTTTTGAGACAAAAAATGAAAAAAATTAGTTATTCAAGATTTTTTTTTGCAAGTGTCGTCTGCTTTTCATGTTAGGTAAAGGGTTAAAATGCTTTGTCTCTACATGTATTTACAATTCTAGGACATAATCCTCCTGGAGATAATGTCTCCGGTCCAAAATCAACCATGTGGACATGAGCTTGCCAGATGAATTGTCAGGTTGGATATGACCTCCCCCCCCCCCCCCCCCTCACCCCCTTCTGTCTGAAAATTCTGGCTGGATAGAAACCATCTAGAGGTCACTCCAAACAAACATACCATGTTTCAAAGCGATCTGATCATAAATGCGACATGAGCAGTGTGCTAATGGAAATTGTGGATGTTTGTACATATGGACGTACGTCAACAGACGAGAAGTGACGGCAATAGCTCAGTTTGACTTTATCAAGTTTAGCTAAAAATGAATGGTTAGACATGACATAAAACACAAAAGCTGGGATATTTGAATAGCAAATCCCGCAAAGAAAATAATCTAATGCTAATAAATTGGAAACATCATTAGAACCAACATATAACACAATGATGCACAACAATATTTGGCCATACATACCTATCAACAGTGGAAAAAAATCCATTTCCCTTCGAAGGTCCGTCAGCTGCAAAAACTAAGTCTGGAAGTGAGATCAAGCCTAAAAACAAAAGGACAAAAGAATTCAAATACCTAAACAGATATAATGAATCAGAATTCCTAATTGAATAATGAAATGTTCAGGCAAATTAAGTATAGTCAAAATAATTACAAAATCCACCAAAACCCCAGGATGATGAGGGGAGTGGAGCGGCGTTGGGGGTGTTGCCGGGAGATTTTGAAAAGACATCCAAACTGATATTTTCCTACAGAAAATATAGGGAAAATACTACTTTACTAAATGTCATGGCCTGCAGAAAATTACCCAGTGATACAAACGAGAGTAAAATAGCACTGGGTAGAAACAAACAGGCCAAATACAGGACAGGTTGCAGTTAAAACTAAAAGTCCAGTCATGAAATGTGCATAGATAGCACGTCAATCTGCGCATTAATCTATCCGTTATGACCATAGTAAGGCTATCAATTTCTGTACATATGGCCTGTGCACAACCAATGTTTCAGCCAATGGACCTCCAGGTAACCTGGAAATCCATTGGCAGAAACATTGCCTGTGTTTGCTATGAGTAACCAGGAGAACCTGCAGTGCTTTGGATGCCATTCGATATGGAAATTGCGCGCGATTCCTACGTGCAATCAGGCCTAGGTAAGTGCACAGTTCATGACAGAACTTCTAGTTTTAACTGTATGAAGAAACACGTCAAGAATAACAGGAGGGAAAAATTATCACAAGAAATTAAAAGTCAATCATATAAATGCATAATAATGGAAAAAAGAATCCATTACGAGCAGTGGCGGCGCCAGAAATTTTTTTGTGGGGGGGGGGGGCAACTAGGGGGGGGGGGGGGCAGACTCCCATGAAGGGGGGAAAATACGTAAAGGATCATATCATTACTTTGTTATGAGGTAGTCGAAACTTGGACCCAAAGTCCGTGATATACTTTTTTGGTTTGGTACGTCCTGTGGACAGTGAACGTACCAAACCAAAAAATTATATTACGGACTTTGGGTCCAAGTTTCGACAAAATGTAATGGTAATTAGCGGTCCTCCTTTCAAAAAATCCTGGATCCGCGTCTGGTGGGTCTGTGCGTGACAGAGAGAGAGAGAGAGAGAGAGAGAGAGAGAGAGAGAGAGAGAGAGACTTCAAATAATTGAACAGTGCAAGGGAGATAATGCCCGTCTGTCATAATGCGAAATCCATGAATTTTTTTAGACAAGGGATATGGATAGACATGCCTTTGTTGGCTCATAACTTAATTATAACTTATAAGTATCTGCATCCGAGTCTTTAAATCTCTACTGCCTGGATGTGTTCATCAGCTAGCCTGAGGCTTTGGGCTAAGTGTGTATGGGAAATTATTGGGAATAAAAAAAGAGAGGGGTGTGTGTGTGTGTGAGAGAGAGTGACTGAATGTGTTTGTGTGTGAGGGTGGATGGAAATGCATGCGAGATGGTTGTGGGGGGGGGGGGGGGGGACCTGGGGGGGGGGCAAAGCCTTCGTTGGGGGGGGGGGGGCAAATGCCCCCATGCCCCCCCTCCAGCGCCGCCACTGATTACGAGTCCCAAACGCAATAATGAGCCAAAAATAAATTGCACGATAATAGGTGGCTAGAAATCGTTTCGTCAGTGAAAATAGACTAAGATTTTATAATACCACTTTCCTGAGATACAAAAATTCTGTCATTCAAATAACACTAGAAAACAGCATCATTGAGGCACAGAATCGATCCATTTCACCTCCAAAATCCTTCATAATCCACCATTTCTTTCACAATATCAGCAAAGGTAGTTGTGTTGGGGCTGGATGACCCTATTCTAGGGGAAGGCTGGATGATTCCTGGGTGATGCCTGGGTGGATGACGTCATCTTAATTAAAATGTTACGTAAGGTAATTAACGTTACTTAATGATTTTTTTTAATCACTTTAATAATTAATGTAATTAATGACTGTTGCATAATTAATGTAAGTAATGTAATTAATGAGTGTAATTAGGGTTGATTATAATAATTTATATTACCTTGCCCAAGGACACAATGCGGGAGTTCGAATAGTGTACGTAGCTTTCGTGTAGCTCTAGGTGGGTTATATTTTCCCAAGTCTCGCAAATTTGGGTGGCTAATACAGAGTCGCATATCCTTTTACCATTTTTTGATCGAGTAACAGCACTTTTCAACTATTAAAATGAGGGGGATGAAAGTACTGTTGTTGATAAGGGGGGGGGGGGGTGGGGGGGGGGGCTTGGCCTGTTATTATAGAATTGTAGTTTATTTATTTAACGACAGTTGGAGCGATCCGGAAAGAACCATCGTGCCGAGGCAAACAACTGTCAAAGTTCTACACAGGGTTATCATTGGCTGAAGGTAGTACGCCATAGTACACAACGTTACCGACCACCCCCACCCCCACATAGGTAATTAGATAATGGTAGCTCTTTCATGCTTTTACTTAGATGGGTGGGTTATTCTTCAGTGAACGTTCAAAAATAAATCATACGGGTTAGTAATAGCGCGGGTGTGATTTTTTCTATGTTTAAACACAGTCCGTAGTGCTATCACCCAAATTTTTCATTTTTAAACGCACTGGTCCACAATTAACTGTTAAACACTTAAGGGCTGTTTTGATAACCGACTATTTATATATTTATTTATTGGTGTTTAAGGTCTGCACAATGACTAATCATGACCACGACAGTTTTACGGGTGGAGGAAGCCGGAGAGAGCCACCGAGCAACGGCAAGCAACTGTCAAGATTCTACACAGGGTCTGCATTGGTTGAAGACAGGTGCTCCATCGACGTGCAGTACGCCTTAGTGCACAGCGTCACCATGTCCCCACATGGTCAATGGGGATGAAGTGTCTTGCCCAAGGACACAACCGACAGACATTCCTGAATAAATCGATACGCGTATTTCTGTCAAACTAATCCGCCATTTTGTTTTTTTCGACAAGTGTCTTGTGAAATGAATTATTTAACGAAAATTATTAATATATTATATTAAATGAACATACGCTATTTATTAGGGGGACAATCTCATAATAAATACGGGTTAAGAGAGTGGTAAGTTATGAGAGGAGACAAATCGGGGTAATTTGATCGCTCAAAATTGTGGGGAAGGCGTATTCGGGGGGCCTGACATGTCCATTACATTTAGAGAACTGAACTGGGGTTCCAGATAATTTAGCTATTGTGAGGGCTGGAGGAGGGGGGGGGGGGAGAGGTTTCCAAAAGTTTTTTGTAGTATTGGATGCCCTGGAGGAGGAGAGTTCATGAAAGTTTTAGGTACTGTGAGGGGATACAGGGGTGTGACGGTGAGGGTGTGGGATAATGGAGGTGTCTGATTGGTTGAAAAAAGTGTTGTGTTTGTGACAAAGCAACTCTTTTTAAGATTATGGTGGGGGCGGGGGAGAGCGGTTTCCAAAAGTTTTTTTTAGTATTGGATGACCTGGAGGAGGGGAGTTCATGAAAGTTTTAGGGTACTGTGAGGGGATACAGGGGTATGGAATAAAAAATTAATTATTTAACGAAAATTATTAATATATTATATTAAATGAATATACGCTATTTATTAAGGGGATTATGTCATAGCAATTAAGGTTATTAAAATTTGAAACATATGACCGCACACTTGTCTCCTTCACCCCTCCTCATAACCTCGTTTGACCCCCCCTTATTTGATGAGGAACGTCTTCACCGGCCAATCGAGTTGTGCATCTCTGCTACTTGTGGCGCGATGACGGTTAAGTTGAATCAGCTGAAACCCGCAAATCGCGCAGTTAAATGTCGAGTTTTGACATTTCTCCATGTTTTTTTTTCTACTGTATCTTTCCTATTATATGATTTCAGACAAAACGTCCACTGGAACATCTTGACATCGACGTCTGTTCGATGTACACTGCCTCTCTCTTTTGTTGAATTTGCTATTGAAACACAAAATTGACAGTTCAAAGCACCTTCTTAGTGGGTTTTCAGATGATCCGTTAATTCATCAAAGTATTGGGGCATAAAGTACAGCCATGTATAGCCTCTCCCCCGTGTACAGCAGTCTCATGGCGATATCTCTTGTGATTTTTTTTGAGAATCAGTCAAAACGTAGAAATCGGACCGTTAAAAAATAACTTTATCGCGTGAGGCGTAAAATCAGAATACTTTGGTCTATGAGAGTTTTTCGACAGCCATAAAAACGAGAAGATAAACTAGCGTTATTAATATGTAAGAATCACGCCAAGTTATAAATCCAATTACACCTATAAAAATAGCCACAATGGAGTCGTTCACAGTCTTCAGTTAAAAAGCAAGACACATCTTGTCACGTGCGATCATCATTGATTTTTAAATACATGATAGCATGTCCAGTCTAATGATATTTATGACCGGTCGTTAAAGTGTGACAATAGATTTAATTGCTTCAACATCTGTCAGTAGTTGGCGTTTGAAAAGAAAAATCGATACCTAAACACGCGATGTTCACCTTTGCGGGTCAGTCAGTCGATAGCATTCATATATATGTCCAGTACGTCAATATTAATTCATTTATTAATATACTAATTATTATAATCAACCCTAATTACACTCATTAATTACATTAATTACATTAATTATGCAACAGTCATTAATTACATTAATTATTAAAGTGATTTAAAAAAATCATTAAGTAACGTTAATTACCTTACGTAACATTTTAATTAAGATGACGTCATCCACCCAGGCATCACCCAGGAATCATCCAGCCTTCCCCCAGAATAGGGTCATCCAGCCCAACACAACTTCTAGCAGATCAAATCCAAACCCAGCTTGTTTACAGGTTTGGAAAAGAGAAAATTGACTTGTTGGGCATGTTTTGGCAAGAAATGTACAATAGGTAACTGACTCATTAGGTTATGTTCACCAAGGTGATGTGTACCATACACAAATTGCTGGCCAGGTTTAGCTATATTTTTTAAACCGACTATCAAAATCTGCTATCAACAGATTACCGGTTATTTCTCTGCTGATTATGTCGATTCCGATGGTTGAAGTAGGGACACTGAAGAAAATCTAATCTGCTGGCGCCTGTTATACTACTGAATTTTGTTGATAAATCATCAATAACGAAAGCTTGATCCCACATAAGTTCTCAGAGTATGCATATTTGGTGCCGGACAATATTCGTCAAAATAATATTTGCATTTTGGTTGGGGTGTAGGTAAAAGATTGTTATTAACGATACAATCACACGATACTGTTCTAGTGGAGATTGTGTTTTTTATTCCGCTAAATGAAAGTGTCAATGGCACTGTAGCTCAACTTGTTTAAGACATGTGCATGTATAGTATGTGACACAGCAATGACAAACATCTAGGTAATGACCTGATAACAAAGGTACATGTAAGGTATTGTAACGGTATGTACATAAATTCTGACCGTAGCCTGTAACAAATATATAGGTAAAGTATTGTAAAAGTGGGGTGACAGTTAGATGCTAAACTAGAAAAGAAATCTTTGAGTCCCAGAGTGGGTCTGACTGAACCCAAAAATATTTGTTCTCATGGCACAGTGATAACAAAGGCACCCAAAACGCACTTGTTCCCTGTCACAAGGTGACAACAAAGGTACCCCAAAAAGTTTCACGAAGATCAGTTCATAAATACAGACTCTAGCCCGAGCTGTACTGACAAGTGCACTTACTGTGTATAAGTAGCACTGAACAAATCAAAGTTCATCTAACTTGCATAATTTCTGCATGAGAAAAAAGCCTGTATTATATGTGATGTATTCCATGTTACTAAACATTCCTACAAAAATTTATTCAAATCAGAACTTTCATACAGAAGTTCTGTATAAAAAAACTGATTGCACTAATCTGGGTACAAAAAGGCGTGCTGGTGGCCATCGTGATTTTTGGACTGCACCCCCAAAAAACTCGTTCTCGTCGCACGGTGGTAAGAAAGGTACCCAAGAAGTTTCGTAAAGATCGGTTCATAAATACAGCCTCTAGCCTAAGCCGTATAGAAGTTGTGTACAAATAAGAGCCACCCCCCCCCCCCCCCCCCCCCCCCCCCCCCCCCCCGGAGCCTGAAGTGCTCATCTTGAACAGAACACAATATAAACAGAGTCGAAGAATGAGTACATTGCGCAAACCATCTCCATAGGTTACACTGTCAATCCTTGAGTCCGCCAGGAGTGACAAAAATAAACCGGACATCATGCCTTTTCTTCAGTTGATCATAAAGTAAAATGTATAGCTCCCCTATGAAGCCCCTTGATACATGTACAACCTATGTGGATTAATCTTAGTTACACGGTGGAGAATTTCAAAATAAACAAAATTCCGTTACTTATATAGCCCCTTAACGTCAAAGATGGCTAATCGGCAATGGGGCTTATTGTAAAATAAATATGAACGTTAATCCTTATATTCCATATGAGGGCACGACAGCATCGATCCCAAAATGCTAGGCTATCGGATATCATTTTTTTTCGATTTCTCAGCTTGTGCTGAGTGTCCCGATTAATTTTATTTGCTTATTAAAGACGGTAAGTGTATAAAATTGCGTTTTAAAGTACTAAATGTACCTCTGAATGCGTGAACAGTGATTACTTAAGGAAGCTAATGCAATAATAAATATTTAGAAGGAAGATTAAGTATTGTTTGTTTTATTGTAGACTATTTTAAAGACAAAATAGATAATTTCGCCATCGACATTGATCGACACGCCCATTTTGTGCAAGGAAAACAACGAATTGGCTGGGGTGCACGACGGGGAGAATATTATCATACTTGCTCGACGGAGGTGTAGCCAATTTTAGATGTTTCTGTTCACTGCGAGGGGATTTAACAGAAAGTTCTTTTAGTTTAAACAACATTTATTTCAAGAATATATAATAGAAATTGTTACATGCATTGATGTGGATTCGGCAGGAAGCTATAAGCTTATACAAGGCCGTTTCCACCCAAAACAAGATTACAAATAGTTAGCAATGTCAATAGCAGGTGTCAGTGACTTTAGTTCCTTAGTTGAAACAGTATTTGTATAAATTACACAAGTGTCTGTAATCGAGCTCACACATCGTCGTCCGCCCCCCCCCCCCCGCCCCGTACTCCAGATTAACCCCTTACCCCAAAACGGATAGAGTACGACAGTTGCACAAAAGGCATCTTGAAACCACTCGACATTGTTTATCTTCTGTTTCAAAAACATAGTTCATGATCCCCCTCCGGAGCGGGCTCAACAAGCTCACTCCAGTGGAGGGCCACGAGCCATGTTTCCGAGTTCAGAATTGTTAAGGAAATAAAATTTGAATGGGTGTTTTTGTTAAAACCCAATCCTGGCCGTCACATGAGCCAGAGGCAGGGCCCACCGGAAGACGATGTGTAAGAATATTTAGACTACAAGTTAGACAAGATGAGAACGATAATAAATAATAAGAAAAGAAACAAATCTCGGCCAGCTTGAATACATGGTGCATTTACTACACGCGAGAATGACATAAGCAATTTCATTCAAATTGTTTAGCAGAAGATTATGAATAGAAACTGTGAATACAGTCCGAGTGGCTCTGAGCTGCAATAAGAGTTGAGTGGTGTGGAGGGCTATATTTGTTCCATTGGGCTAGTTTGGCAACCATTCATAATAATATTAAATGCTATTTGGACTGGTTTAATACTGTGATACACTTTAACCATTGGAATCGCTTACTTGATAATATAAAATCATGTACCACTTCAAAAATAAGACGGTTGTCTTCATTGTTCAAGAATTCCGAACCAAAAAGAAGTGTAGATACGTCTGCTTCAAAAGGGAGGAGGTTAATTGTATAATTACGAGCGTCTGTGAAAATAGGAGAATGCAAGAGAAAGTGTTAAGTAGTCTCTTGCTCGCCACACTGGCATATGGGGTTTGGTAATAATGATTATCATATAGGTGTGAATTGAGGTTACTGCACCCCAGTAGTAGCCTACAATGATATATTTGGGCTGTGCGAGATTTCGCCTTACTACAGAACCTTGGAGGTCGTCGATTACCATCGTTTAGGAAAGTTTTGAAATTAATCAATGACGAGTTCTCACGAACAGGCAGGGGCAGGTTATTCCATTGGTCGGTAACGCTTGGAATGAAGGAAGACTTTTACAGTTCGGTCCGTGAAGGGAACACGGTGATCTAAGACTGAGTGATGGATTGATCAAAGAGGCAAGTCGGGGAACTTTACTGGAGATATGTGGAGGCATCATGCGATGATATATTTTAAAGAACTGAATTAACTTGAGTTTGCGACGTCTTTCTTGTAATAGATCCCATCGTGTTTCTAAATAAAGTGAGGACTTACTAGCACAAAGAGTTGCCCCCGTGATAATCCATACCGCTGCAATCTGTATTTCTTCCAGTTCCGCCACTTTGATTACAGAACAGTCTCCGCGTATTCAAGAAGAGGCCTAATGAAGACAAAATATATTTTTTCTAAGACACGACGAACTAAATTAAATTTGTGCCTCCTCAGTAAGTCTAAGAGAGACCAGGCTTTGGAGCAAATATGGTCGATATGATCGTTCCATGTACAGGTGCTGTTCAGTATGACCCCTAAGTGTTTGTGGATAGAGACTTCAGATACCTGAGTACCGCCTAAGAATAAGGGTGGATGATAGATGGGATTGCTTTTACGCGATATTAGCATACTTTCAGTTTTGTTCGGATTGAACTCCACCAACCATGTTTTAGTTTTTTTGGAGAGAAACCATTTATAATCTGAAAATAGTCTACAATAAAACAAACAATACTTAATCTTCGTTTTATATTGCGCACGCTTCATTAAACTGTCACTTCACACTTTCAGAGGTTCATTTAGGACTTTAAAACAGTTTTTATACGCTTACCGTCCTTTTTACCGGCAAACAAATGTGTTCAAGATTTTTTTTAAGCGGGGGTTCATATATTTTTCTTCAGTTAGCGTTTCGCCAAACACATGCCGAGGTGATAAAAAATATTAAAACCAACCATACGTCAGTGGATACTAGTTCTAGATTCCTGTAAGTCTCACCTCAGTGATACCCACATGGGCCTATTAAGACTAGGGCCCCTTGTGCTCATTCCACCAATCTCTACTTGTATGTGTGAGCTCACTCTTTTTAACTCCCACGTTTCCTCAGGGGGCACCAGAATCGATCTCAGAGCTTCAGAATTTGAAGAAAAAAATACCCGGGAAAGGGCCCACAACAGTGGGAGGGAATACGCCCAATTCTATAGTTCAAGCCATTGAAATATGCCAGCGTTATGTCGATCTTCTCCCCCCCCCCCCCCCCCCCCACCATTTCGAAAATATGGGAAATGGATTATACATCTAACGGGGCGTAGCCAGGATTCTGTAATGTGGGGGGGGGGTGGGGGGGGGGGCAATCCAGATATTTGGAAGGTCGTTGTAGGGTCCTCCCACCCAGGCTAGGCCCAACTAGGGCTAGACCACCTCAGAAACAAATAATCGTAAACAATTCATTAGTTATTAATTCCAATCGCCCTCTATACACATTAGTGTCTATCATACACAATATGTATAGTGGGCGACTGCAATTAACAAGCAAACCACTACCTGCACACACATATCACCAGTCTTTAACCCCAGTTCATCTACACGGGACATGGAGAACAACGCCTCCAGCCATTGCGACCCGTCAACTAACATGGGAACAATAAGCGCAAGACAACTCACCACTAACTCACTCGAACAATAGGACCCTTTTACAACCGTTCCACTCGTATTGTGGCCATCATTCAATGAGCCTAGTGATGGTCATAAAGAGCATACGTACTCTAATGATAATTGGAGTGAAATTTTCATTGAGGCGGCACGAACGATGGCCCCGTCCATGGGAGTCGACTCTATCCGCTTCTCGTGTGACACGCCGCACACTGACACACCCTCACATAATCATGACGAGGATACTCACCGCGGCAATTCAGACTCACCACGAGCCATTAAATATTTTAGGTATCTACACCTGCAAGTTACCTATCTTGCACGTGCAGGTTAGCTATCTTGCACCTGCAAGTTACTATCTTGCACGTGCAGGTTACCTATCTTGCAAGTTAGTTATATTTGATGAACATCATTATAGTCATATTTGAAGGCGAGCCCATCAAAAGTAGTATATAAGGGTCCAACCTAGCCCCAGTTTGCCGGACCTAGGATCGGATTTGCCGGACCCCCTCCCGGACTACGGAAATTCCTATCGCTGAGACAACCACTATAGGCTCATTGGCCATGTCTATCCACCTGGATATGTACGTTTCGCATCGATTGCATCGCAGGCTAGGTGTGGATGCTTTATGCTGTGGGTGTGAACGTGTGAATGGGAAAAGTCAGGCATAGACAGTGAAAGACGGTTAGAGTTGCAATGACGTCGGTGACGTCACAGTGAGCTCGCGACGTCATGACGACTTTGACCACAGTCGATGTTCACAGAGAGGTGAGTCACTGGACGTCCGTAGGGTCTTTGAATAGCCGATGTCTCCCTATAGGTGGCCATGCCGTTGGGTAGACCCTGCTTGGCCGGGTCTCAATACCCCTTAACAGGAAAAGGGTTGTTCCTTTTCAGGCTTTCGACCCTTCTTCTCCCTGATCGACTCTGTCCTACTCTCTCGGCTCGAAGGGTTCAAAAAAAGGAGCCACTAGAGCAACCCGTCGAAAATTGACACCTCGAACGACTCATACAGATGTGCAACTGGGGAGCTGCTCGAAGCAGCTTTTCAAACGACTCCCTGAAATGAGCCTTCGAGGAGAAAATTAGTAATCAAAGAGTTAGTCCCAGTGACTCTACGGACGATTCTTCTACATCTGGATTATAGTGATCACCAGCAACGACTGACCTGTCAGGCGACTGTTCGAGCTTGTTGGGGTAGGGGTACTGGAAGAAGGGGAAGAGTGACTGTGCCGCTCTTAATCGGAACGCTCGGTGGAGGGTCCCTGGTTCACTAGCGCAGGTCCTGGAGGCCTGGGCTCTTGGAATAAGGTCGACGGGTGTCTGGCGTGATGAGGGGTATTCGGTCGAGAAGGTAGGATTAGGGAATCGTGGCGTGAAGGGCTTCTGGAAAAAAGGGAAGGGCGACTGTGTCGCTCTTGGTCAAGCGGCAGAGGTAAGATCACCGTGTCAAATACGGGAATGTAAGCCACTGGGGCAAGTATGGGGAGCCGGGTCTTCTGAGATAGGGTGACTGTCAAATATGGGAATGTAAGCCAATGGGGAAAGTATGGAGAGCAGGGGCTTCTGAGATAGGGTGGCTGGGGTGGCTGTCGCAAAATAACTAACTTGCAAATGGAAGATAACTAACCTTCACGTGCAAGATAGTAACTTGCAGGCGCGAGATAGTAACTTTCACGTGCAAGATTGCAACTTGCAGGTGGAAGATAGCAACTTGCAGGTGCCAGTCACTCATCTCTGTGGACATCGACAGCGGTCAACGTTGTCATGACATCACGAGCTCACCATGACGTCACCGACGTCATTGCAATTCTAACCATTTTTACTTTTTATGCCTGACGTTTCCCATTCACACCCCAACATAAAGCATCCACACCTAGCCTGCTATGCAAGCGATGCGAAACGTACGTAGCCAGGCGACTAGACATGGCCAGTGAGTCTGTAGTGGTTGTCTCCGCGATAGGAATTTCCGTAGTCCTGGAGGGGGTCCGGCAAATTCGAACCTAGGTCAGGCAAATTGGGGCTAGGTTGGACCCTTATGTACCAATTTTGATGAACTCGACTTCAAATATGACTAAAATGATGTTCCTCAAATATAACTAACTAGCAGGGTTACCCTGCGTTGCACTGGAAAATTTAGGGGTCATATGAAAAGTACCCCCAAAAAACAAAAAAATAGGGGCCGCGTATTTTTCGACCCCGCCCGCCCTACGGCGGCACACTCGACCCCTTCAATCCAGTCACTTTTTAAACCCCCACCATTAGATTCCTGGTAATATATTACCCCTGTAGACCCCTTTGAGGTCCTATATCGGTGAAATCCACCAATTTTGCCCCTCCCCAGCCCCACCCCGCCACTTTTTTAAACACCACCATTAGATTCCTGACAAAAGTTACCCCAAATAGACCCCTTTGAAGACCTATATCGGTGAAAAAAAAAATTGGTCCAACTTTTGCCCCCCCACCCCTGCCTCCAACCCACCCCGCACACTTTTTTAAATCTCACGAGGACCTCCGCCATAAAAAAGTACCTAAAAAAAAATAGGGGCCACGTATTTTTCGACCCAGACCGGCCTACGGGCGGCACACTCGGCCCCGCCCTCC